>APFE031072691.1:0-17207 GCA_000404065.3 Pinus taeda
CAACGACATGTCAGGGAACATATAAATGTTTTCCAATCTAGATGAAAGTGTGAAATCTGAAGTGACATTAGGGACGGATAGCAAACTCTCTGCCATGGGAAAAGGAAGAGTTAATATCCTAACAAAGAAGGGGGAGAAGAAGTACATCTAAGATGTCTACTTTGTCCCCGATCTTAAGCATAATCTCATAAGAATTGGGTAACTCATGCAAAAGTGCTACAATGTCTTTTACAAAAATGATGTGTGCACAATTTTGGATATGCCTCCAAGTAGACAGCTGATTGCAAAGGTTCATATGGAAAACAATAGAATGTTTTCCCTAAAGATAAGAACATATCTGAAAGAAGAAGGTGCACAAGAACAACTATCAATGAACTCACAAGAGGATGGAAGAAAAGATGCAGATGTCACACAAGTGAACTATCAAGCAGAGGTCAAAGATGAAAATTGGTTATGGCATTTGAGATTTGGACATCTCAACTTTGGAGGTTTGGACATTTCAAGAGGTTTGAATTTTCTGCATAGGAAAGGCATGGTGAAGGGATTACCACTCATAGAAAAACCGAACAGCCTATGTGAAGGATGTATCTTGGGCAAGCAACATAGAGAGACGTTTCCAATAGGGAGTCCATTGTGGTGGTTTTTCTTGTTGAACAATTGTTTCACCTAGTTCATGAACCGACACTTTGTCTTTAAGGCATTTTTCTCGATGGAGCCTCCAACATGTGACTCTCTGATGGCCATCTCTGTTGCAATGGCTGCAATACATCTTCTTCCTCCAGATTTGCTTAACATGTTTCTTTACCTACTATTGAGAGGGTTTTTCATGCCTCCTCCTTTTGTGTGTTGCTATTCTTTTCCAACACTTAGAAAATGTATGGTTATGTAATCCACAAAAGGTACATGTTTTTTGATGCCATGTTTTATGTTCATCATTAACAACATGATCATAATCGAAATGAACATTCGAAAATCGAGACTGGTTATACCTCTCCTTGTTGTCTCTGATGTCATTATGGTGATGAGAGCTTGCATCATCTCTTTCCCTGCAATGAACATTGCCCTGGGATGATGGCGATGTGTTCCCATCATTCTCTTTCCTCGACGATTTTGACTATATTTCGGAAGAATCTAACACCTTCGAGTATTCTCCTTCGGTGTATCCCAAGCCTGCAAATTGAAGTCTCTGCACAACCTCCAATGGTTGAGTTATGCATTGGTTATTAACAGTAATTTCTTCTCCTAACTTATATATCATCCTAGTAAAGAGCCTCATGTTTTTCCCTGTAATTGATATCTCCACATCTCCAACAGAAATCATACTATGTGAAGACCAAACTGAAAGGAAATCAACATCTTTTACCTCCTCTGTTGATTTGGAAAGAACTGATGAGGGATGCTCATCATCTATTGTTGGTGGTTCGCTGTCTATTTTTGTGGATTCTCCAACTTCTTTCTTGACATACCCAAGTCCTGCTTAACGGGATAATTCTTCTACCTTGATGGGGTTGACAATGCCTTGGCCATTAATGCCCAAGCCTTTTCCTTCATAACCCATTTTCTTCAATAGTTTGGAGCCAATTCCTGTTGTATGATTTTCAAAAATAGTGAAATCATCATCACGACACATACATGAATTTAGAGAATTACTTTTTACCTCACATGGGTCATGCTGCAAATTTTCCAAGGCCTCTTCCTTAACTTGCAGTTGTTGTAGCAAACTCTGTTTTTCCTCTTTCTCTTCATGTAGAAGAATCTTTAATTCAACATTCTCTATTTGAAGATTTTGTTTGTTGTGCTTCAGTTCTTCCAGGACCTCTTTCATGGCTCGTGGTTCACAACTGAAGCTGCAATCGCTCCTTTTCCTCTATCTCTTTTTGTAGAGCTTCATACATTATTTCCACCCTTTTGGAAATTTTGAGCATGGTCTCATACATTGCTTTTTCATCCTCTGTCGCTACATGTTCCATTGTTCATGCTTGCAATTCACATCCACACAAAGACCGCTCTGATACTAAACTTGATCCGAGTTGACTCAACTCCCAAATTTAAACAAGATCTTTTACTTTCGTGAGGTGATTAGAATTGCATTTAAAGTAGCATAATTGAAGAGATATGCATGTTGTAAAGAAGAAGGAACAAGACAATCATCAACAACATAAAATAACTAGATGTTGATAACGAAGTTCGTCCAGAAGGGACTACGTCTCCGGGCCCCGATGTCAAGATGGTGTAGGCCACTGCATTAATGGTTGTCAATAGTGATGATGTACATAGGTGGTGACATCACTATAATACAAGGAAAATTCCTTCATGCAGTAGTGGCTCCAAGAGATGTTCCACTACAGGAACTCTCATTCAAAAAGGAATCCTATCAGTATGACATAAACTCATGCATGATGATAATGAGCATCCCGCTAACATGGCATAAAAGGGATCTCAATGAAAACATACATGGTGACACATGAGTATCCCATCAACATAACAACAAAGGGATCACAAACAAAACATGATGAATCATGAAACAAGTACATCCCACAGATGATTCCGCATCACATTAAGCAGGAATCATGAAACAAGTAAGAAAACAAGATCCCACATCAAACATCAACGAGGGATCTGTGCAACATAATGCATCTCATAGCAAAAGGAAGTACATGAATGCACTACCTCACATCTTGGGGCCATTTGAAGAAAACGATGTCAGAATACTAAAGCTAGTTGTACCATCAATCTCGTGGCATCGAAACTCATGGAATGACTACTCACACGTTGAATGATGACACCTACACTCCACTTTGAAAAGTGGTTGAAAAATGAAATGATCAAATGGAACATCTAAATGCACCCTCAGATTTATGGCATCGAATAGTGTAAAATCGACTGTCAAATTTCAGAATTCTAATAAAGTGAAAATCTGAGGCTTAAGGAATCTTTTAGATTCCCCCTAGATTCCTCAAAGATTCCCTCTGCGAGTCATTTGAAGATCTACTGCTCAGATCAAAATTCTGATTGCGTCGTCAGATTCATGTCGCTGAGAGGTGTAATATCGATATAAAGTTTGTCCAATTTGGACACTGGAAAAATTTTGCCCTCCTGAGAATTTGGCTCAATCATGGTTCCACCTATGCTTTTTCAAGGTTCATGGTTCCACCTACAATAAATTAATTAAAAAAATTTGTCTCGATTTTCATGCCACGCGTTGGCCTCCTGGAACTGCATCATAGTTATGTTCTTCGTTCCACACCTCCGTTCTCAAATCCGTCTCCCTTTGTGCAAATAAATTGAGGGTTTATGTATTAAATCTAGGAAAAAATATCAAAGAAAAGGTCATTGGCTTGTTGGTTAAGGCAGAGTGGTGGAGGCGAGGAGGTTGGGGGATCAAATCCTGTCTCTGTAAAAAATACATGAAGTTTGTTTTGATTTTGGGCGCGGTTGCATTAATGTTTGGTTTTGGCATGGTACATGGGCCGTTACATATTAAATGGGGGTCATATTTGGTTGGGCCTCCCATGGTGCGGGCTGACCACATGGTCGGGTGGGTTCGATTCCCTCCAGCCCATATATTTTTGTGTTACATGTTATGGTGGTTGCAATGGAGGTGGCGGGGATCATGGCCCGCCACCCTTTATATATTTTTTATTTTTTATTTTTATAGCATATAGCCATTTTTTTGAATTTCTGAAATTTGACCATAGGAGACACTTTAATGAGGCCACAATTTCATCTGGAAGTTGGCTAGAATTCGGTGGCCAAAGTTTGGCAAAATTGTGCCTTCCTTAAGCTTGCCAAGTCACTTGGTCAATCCTAAACTTTGACTACCTCTAACTTTCGCATACAAGCTTGGTTTGATGAACCGTTCACACCGTTGTGATTAGGATGACGAGATCTGCGCTTTCGTCCTTGTTTGAAAATATTCTGATCACTTTGATTTTTGCCCCTTTTTGAGTCCTCTTGGACTTCTCTGCATGTGTCTAGTGCCACCTGGATCACTTCTTCCACCTTGTTCATTTTCATAATTGTTTAACAACGCCTACGTCAATATTTTGTTCCTTCATGATGCCATGTTGGTTAGTCAAGGTCTCACATGTAGAGATGGTTCTTTGTAGTCTTAGTGAAAATTGATTGAAATAATTATGTTAACATGCATGGAAAGAGTCTTCCATTATTACTAGAACGCTATCAACCATGAAGCCAAAGGGAAGTATCTCTACTTGAATCATAACCATCATTTCAACTCTTTTCATGGATTCCCACAAGGAAGCATCTCTATTCGATTGGAATCTAGAGAAGATCTATGGCTGATATCATTGCAATCATAATGGGAGACTCTTACCGTTCATGTTGACAAAATAATTTTAATCATTTTGCACTAAGGCCAAAGAGAACCATCTATACACATGATGGACATGGGGCAACAAATGTGGGATACAAAAGGAAGAACTCCTCAGTCTAATCAACATGATGATTTAAATTACTTGGGAATATCAAAGGTGAGATAATGGTCTTGCTGCTACTTCATTGCTTTTTTCGATCTCATAGTGTTTGCAAGGAGTGCAATGCACTTTTGTCATCAGATATATTCATAACTAGTAAATGGGAAACACACATTCAAATAAGAACCCCTTGCTTGTTTAGTTTAAATACAATTACCAATCGAAATGGCTAATGGATTATTCTACACATTTTTTCTTCGCATGCATATGGAATACCTTCATCTCCTTTTCATTCTTTCTAGAGGGAGATGAAAAGGTAAGTTCACATCAAACCAATTATTTTGTAATGCAATGTAAAGTCATTCTATTTGGTTTTCATTTCTTGAAACTTTTTTTAATTGCATTAAGAGGCACTCTACAACCCATTATGGTAGAGATGCTTACTATTTAACATTTTGACTCCATAAAAATAAAATAAAAATAAAAATACAATAAAGATATAATTACAAGAATAAAAATTATAAATGATAGAGATGTTGTAATGTTTGTTTAACATATGGACTCACTCAAAATAAAATAAAACAAAAAACAAAAAATTAATAATTATATTTATAATTATGATTATAATTAATAATTAAATCATACTAGATCCATCTTAATTCTAGATCTACCAAGACTCTAGAGGGATCAAATCTCTTGAGATGCAAACATATTTTAGAGTGAAAATAAATTTGGTCCCTCTCGGCGCTTTGTAGATCCATCTCTTGAGATGCAAACATATTTTAGAGTAAAAATAATTTTGGTCCCTTTGGACGCTTTGTAGATCCAAAGTTAAGATAGATAGACTAGTTTATATTTTGTAGGACAACTATTGTGTTAATGCTAATTAATGGACCATAGAACCTTGTAACCATATAGAATCAAATCTAAGTAATAATTATTATTAATGAATGAGAGTTCTAAACTCATAATATTACAAAAAAAACTGATAGTGAATTTAGTAATATTCATTTCCTCCTTAAACATGATATTTTATTAATAGGACTTCCACCTATTCCTTAAATGTATGATAAACAAGAAAGTATGTAAAATGTCTATATGACATAAGGGTGGAGAAAAATGCACTTAGATATATGACACACACCACATATTAGAATCTTTAATGGGAGATAGGTTAATTTCTCCGAAACCTTCTATAATGCTTGGTCGGGTCATACCACTTTTGGAAATGCAATTCTTATTCATCAATGTTAAGATTTTTGCAAAGTTATAAAACTGCATTAAAAAAGTTATGATACAACTTATGGGATATTACAACTTATTGACATGTTGTAACCTCATGCTATCTAATGGAATCCACCATGTAATATTTTCCACCATGGCCCCATTATTGATCTATCATCTTAACATATCCACATTACCATCACCATATCATCATACACATGGAATCCACATCATTGCAGGGATAATCCTAATTTTCCAACATTTCCTACAATTCTTGTTTTCAAGAAACTATTCCAACCAAAAAGGTGCCCATGAAATTTCACTTGTTCGATGAACCATATGGCTGGGGAACTACAACCTTGCTATAATACAGTCTTTGGGATACCCATGATGTATATAGAGCCAAAAAAAAAATAATGAAACTAATAAATAATAAGCAATAACACAAGAAAATAATGAAAATAACAGGTGCCCATGAAATTTCACTTGTTCGATGAACCATATGGCTGGGGAACTACAACCTTGCTATAATACAATCTTTGGGATACCCATGATGTATATAGAGCCAAAAAAAAAAATAATGAAACTAATAAATAATAAGCAATAACCCAAGAAAATAATGAAAATAACCAGTAACCAATAGTAATTAAAAAGAAATAACCATGAATTATGGAGAGCAAGAAAATAACGAAGCCAAACTAATATTCACTCGTGAAAGGCTATGGTCTAAGAGTAGAATCTAAGCACTAGGTAACAATGGGCAATGATCATGGCCACACAATGAAGGACTCACATGTTATTCTCTGAAAGTTTGTGAGAGACATTGCCTTATCATCTGAGTACATGTAAACAAATGACCGAGATAAATACCTTAGCATTACATGATTATTAATAAAACACTCATTAGTGGGCAATGATCATGGCCACACTCACATGTTATTCTGAAAGTTTGTGACAGACATTGCCTTGATCATCTAAGTACATGTAAACAAATGACCGAGATAAATACCTTAGCATTACATGATTATTAAGAAAACACTCATTAGACTTCATTCTTCGATAAAATCAAGGTTAAAATTATGAGCTTCAATATTACACACAAATAATACTTTCTATGTTTAGATTTATTTTTTCTTTATAAACATTTATTTTTTCTTTCATATAAAGAATTTTAAGACTTATAAATTTTTTATTGTGTTTTCTAATTTTTAATTTTTAAATAAAAAAAAAATTAGCAACTACATCTGATTTTTACACAAGGTCAATTCCAACCACTACTATCATAACCATTAGATCTTCCCCCTTACAACCTAATTTTCATTTGTTGACATTTTTAACATACAATTTTGCTTAGCATGGGTCGATCTTCATATTTTAATTTTTCAAGTCAAGTTTAAAAGTGGTGAAAAATAAAATTCGATTACTTCATCTTTAGGTGTCATGAAAGTAATCATTCAAAGAGGTGGGTAATCATTCAAAGAGGTGGAAAATAAAAATCCATTAATTTGCTCTTACCTACCATGAAAATATTTGTTCAAAGGTAAGTGAAAAGTATTTTTTTTGCTACAATCCCATGGAAATTTTTATCATGAGATTGTAACTTTTAGTTATTTATAATGTATTGTTGAATGCATAGATGGATTATAGATGGATTCAATGTTGTGAATGAAGGAGCCCTTGAATTGTGTAGATTATGGAACTCTATTTACAGTTCTAGGAAACCCCTATAAAATAATCGAAAACATTAAATGGTTAGACTATGTTAAGAATAAAAGCCTATTAATTCTTTTTACATGTTATGAAAAAGATCATATAAATGAGGTGGAAAACAAATATACCATTACTTCATCTTTAGGTGTGACTCATTAAGAAAGAGGTAAAATATAAAAGTCTGTTCATTTGTTGAAAAAATATATTTCAAGGTAGGTAGAAATTATTTTTTTGGTTGGAATCTATAAATTTTATTGTGAGATTGACTTAAAATTTATTTTTGAATGCATAAATGACTTCGACATAATGAGACACTTGAATTTTGTAGATTATAGAGCTCAAACTTACAATTCTAAGAAATCCTTGCCTAATTTAAAGGCACATTTACCCCAAAATATGCTAGGGAAGAAATATAAAGTGTCCAATGGTTATACTAAAGAATAAAAACCCATTAATTTTTTAAATAAGGTAGAAAGTAAAATTCTCATTACTTCATTTTTAGGTGTCATGACACCACTCATTCAAAAAAGAGAATTGAAAAATAAAAATCACGAGAATACATTGGAAAAGGCTCTTCCCCGGACTTGAAATCATATGTAATATCCTTAAGATACCTTTTCGGGTCTGGCTTATCGCATCAGCGCTCTCCCCTTTCGCATTTCGTTTAATAAACGAAACTGCGAAAATACATTAAAACATGGTGTTTAGCGGACTTAAAAACCCTACAATCTGGCTCATAATCTCATCGGGTTCGTACATCGGATCGCATATATGTGTATACACATACCCCCGCTCTTGTGGATCTGCCGATTACGATCTGGCAATGCAGCGTGGGCCATCGATCTGTGCGCTTGATCGACGGTCCTTGTTGACCCCGCGAATCGCTATCGCATCGCTTATAAGTTCCTCGCCAATCACAGTCGCAACTCTTATGTGGGCTTTGCCGATAGTGCTAATAGCCACCACCGATAGCGATCTGCCGATCGCAGTCGCAAGACTCATGTGGATCCCACCGATGTCTGTCGAAGGTCACTGCCAATTGCAATTACTGATCCAATCTGGACTGTTGATCGCCAAGATTGGACGGTTACTGTGCATCACTTGTTCCACGCCTCCATACTATGTTTTATTCATGATTTCATGGGTTTTGGGCCTTCCAATAGTGTTTCTCCGCCTTGCTAAGGATGTTTCCTCTGCGTTAACTTTGATCTTTTAAAAATTTTTGATCTTTGGCATTATTTTTAAAGAGTTTATGAAGACTTAGATAGTTCTCTCGGACCCATTTGGATCACACCTCCCCGCTGAAAAAGGCTTTTAGACCACCAAAAGTTGGGTTTCAAGCATTGTTTAAGTGAGGATACAGTTGCCTCACTTGCCCAATCTCTATCCATTTTGCACTATTGGGTTTTGAACCAAGGAGTCCTACTCTTAGGTACTCGACATCTCCTCTGCGCGTTGTCCTCACCTTCCTATCCAGGACTATATCTTCCTGCAGCTCATTGAGGTATTCAAGCAACAGATCATCAATGGAAGGCAATTGACTTTGCTCTTCAGGATCTTCAATTAATGAAGGTTCAAACAGTCTTAAATTTTCTGCATTTACTACTGAATAGATGTGCATGTATGCTGGCAAATCAAGGCGGAAAGCATTCTCACCAATTTTCTCAAGTACCTTAAAAGGCCCATACCTTATTGGCTTCAGCTTCTTTCCGTCACCCTGCATTCTGTCCTTGCTGATATACAACTAGACTTGATCACCAACCTGGAAGCTGTGTTCCACTCGATGTTTATCATGCCTTGCCTTGTATTTGGCTTGGCTCTTTTCCAGCTGTTCCTGCACTGCCTGGTGAATTTCTTGGATCTGTTTAATGAATTTGGTTGCTTTGTCCACATCACAATGTCCAACAACTGCTATGTCTTTTTCAAAGACAAAATCTAAGGGAGACCTTGGTATAAAACCAAAATAGGTCTCAAAAGGAGATCTCTGTGTAGAAGAATGTTTAGCACAGTTGTAAGCATGTTGCACATAACATAAATGTTCATCCCAAGGCTTGGGATGCTTGCTGCAATAACCCCTGAGCAACTGGATCACTGTCTTATTGACTACCCTCTGTTTGGCCATCTGTTTGTGGATGAAAGGTTGTGCTTTTCTTCAGTTTGGTGTCCATTAATTCCCATAGACTTGACCAAAACTTCCCAACAAATCGGGAGTCTCGATCAGATACTATGGAAGTGGGTAACCCAAAATGTACCCAGACATGCTGAAAGAACAATTTCACTATTTTTTCAACTGTAACATGTTTATTACAAGGTATTAAAATACACATTTTTCTGAACCTGTCTACAATAACATACAAATAGTCATGACCTTTTCTAGATTTTGGCAATCCCCCAACAAAGTCCATGGAAACACTTTCCCAAGGACGGGAGGGAATTGGCAGTGCAGTGTACAAGCCTAGTTTTCTATTGTTGGGCTTGCTTTTAGCACACATTGTACACCCTCTTACATATCTAGAAACTATTTCATGCATTTCTTGCCAATAGCAGTATCTCTGTAGTTGTGAAATTGTTTTTCTTACCCCAAAATGACCTGATATCAAAGAAGTATGTGCCTCCCTAATTATGTTAATTCTCTATGTTTGTGGAACGCATAGCTTTCCCAAATGATAGAAGAGTCGGTCCTTAATGTAGTAATCCAATTCTTCTACCTTTTTGCCATTACTTAAAGCTGCATATACATATTTAAAGTCTATATCTTGAGCATATTGTTCAATGTATCTTTCATGCATTATTAAGTTATGCTTAAGTATAGTGGATGCCTTTATAATTGGTCTGGACAACATATCTGCAACTTTATTGTGTATGTCCTTTTTATATCTGATGACTAAATGAAACTGCTACAGGAAACCCATCCACCTATAGTGTCTTGATTTTTGCAACTTAGTTTGTGAGTGCAAGTACTGAAGTGGCTGATGATCAGTATGTATAACTGTTTCTTTGCTCATTAAGTAATGTTTCCACTTCTTCACACTCTGAACTAATGCATACAATTCCTTATCATGTGTAGGATAATTAACTACTACATAATTAAAAGTTTTAGAATAGTAACATATGGATTTACCATGTTGTATCAAGACTTCTCCCATGGCATAATCACTCGCATCTGTTTCGATCTCAAATGGTTGTTGAAGATTTGGAAATGCTAGTATTGATGTTGTACTAATTTTTTCTTTGAAGGTGTCGAAGGCTTTCTGTCTTTTGCCTCCCCACTAAAACACCTTGTTCAATCCTGTCAAAGCATGTAAGGGAGCTGCAATTAAGGAAAAGTTAGCAATAAACTTTCTCCAATATTGTGCTTCCCCTAGGAAGCTTCTAACTTCAGTAGCAGACTTGGGTTTAGGCCAGTTTACAATGACTGCAACCTTAGAGGGATCTATCTTCACCTCACCACCCCCTACAATATGACCCAAATAACTCAAAGTTTTTTACCAAATTCACATTTTGATAATTTAACATAGAGATTTTCCATTTTCAAAACATCTAGACATTGCTTCACATGCTTTAAATGTTCTTCCAATGTTTTACTAAATACAAGAATGTCATCCAAATATACAATTACAAAATTATTAATAAAAGGCCTGAGTACATCATTGATTACTCTCATGAAAGTGGCAGGAGCATTAGTTAAGCCAGAAGGCATAACTAGCCATTCACACAGCCCTTGCTTTGTTTTGAAAGCAACCTTCCATGCATCTTTCTTTACTACTCTGACTTGATGGTAACCACTATGTAGGTCCAACTTGGAAAAGTAAACAACTTCTTTTAGTTGATCTAATAGATCATCAATGCGAGGAAGGGGATAACCATTCTTGATCGTTATTTTATTTAGTTCTCAGTAATCAATGCACATCCTCCATGAACCATCCCTATTTCTCACCAACACTATTGGAGATACGCATGGTGATGTGCTTGGCCTTATGAACCCTTTCTCGAGTAGCTCTTGTACCTGCTTCTTGATTTCTGCATTCTCTAAAGCAGATAACCTATACATTCCAATGTTAGGAAATGGAGCATCTTGCTACAAATTAATATCATGTACAATTTCCCTTTTGGGTGGTAGACCTTTAGGTTCTTGAAATAAGATATCATATTCTGAAACAACTCTTTCTAAATTAGCTTGTTGTTTAGCATCACAGCCTTCAAATACATTGGTTTTATCAAGTTTCTTTTCCTTTACAACCATCAGTAAAAATTGCTTGCATGAATTTACAATTCTTTTCATCTGCCCTGACTTTATGAGAGTATAATTATTCTTGAGTTTGTAAACTCTTACAATATATTCTATTTCATCTTTAACAAGTTGATACTTATTTTAAGCTCTATAGAATATGGCTTTTCTATCATACAAGTAAGGACTTCCTAAAACAATTCCACATATATCCAAGGGAACAATATCTAACTCTATCTCATCCACAAACGCTGACCCAAAAAAAAACCGAAGTTTACATTGTCTAAGTCACTTGTAGTTTTGCTTTATCACATACCCAACCTAATGGATATGGCTTCTTGTGAGGTGTGATTAGCAGTCCCAATTTCTTTACAATTGCTTCAGAAATTAAGTTTACTTGTGAGCCACTAGCAAACAAAGTATCAATCTTTTGATGCTTGGAAATAAATCTAATATGAAAAAGCTCATGTCTTCTTCTCTCCTTTTCTTCACTATCAATAGTTTGTGCAGAATTACTAGTAGATGCTTCAGAATTTTTACTTTTATACTTGTGGCTGCAATTGTTGTTTCATCACCTGAGTTGACCTTAAATATTTTTGTATAGCAGCAACATTCTTCTTCTTCTTGCTATCGAACTTCTTGGGTTTCATCTCTAGATGCAAAGACCAACAATATTCA
This sequence comes from Pinus taeda, assembly GCA_000404065.3. Lineage (NCBI taxonomy): Eukaryota > Viridiplantae > Streptophyta > Pinopsida > Pinales > Pinaceae > Pinus > Pinus taeda. The sequence continues at coordinate 12,277 of APFE031072691.1, forward strand.
TCATCATGTCCATCCTTCTTGCGGTGAGTGCATGAAGGTTTCGCCTTCTGTACAGAATTTGCCTTCCTCTCTTTCCATTTCTGCTTCCTCTTTTCCTTGTTTTTGCTTGCAGCGGGTTTTGATGATCCCCCAATCTCTAGGTTCACATTATTGCCTCTAGCCTCTAGATGGGTAGCCTAGACAGATACCTCATCTATGCTAGTAGGGTTAAACATGAGAATGGTATGTCTCAAATAACTGTGTAGACCACCTATATACTTTAGCAAAGTTTCAGGTGAGTCTAAAGAAATGCCTAGAATCAAAGCTCTCTTTCTAAACTCTTGGGTGTAACTTTGTACACTTTTCCCTTTTAATTGGCAAAGAGTTTGCCAACTGATCATAGCTTGCTGCATATAAGCTAGTGGATAGAATTTTTTTTTAATTGCAGAAACAAATTCACTCCAGACAAAAAGAATTTTACCATGCTTCTTCAAGTCAGCTTGTGTTTTGCCTTCCCACCATACCAAGGCAGTTCCTCCAAGGCGTAGGTTGGCCAGCTGAATCTTACTTTTGTCTGAGTCAATATTTTGCACCCTGTAATACACATCAATCTGCCTAATCCAATTATCTAAATTCTCTATATTTAACTCTCCATCATATATTGGCAAATCAAATTTAACATCTAGTTTAATCAAATATGTTTTCTTCTTTTTATTTTCAAGGCTATCAGGAGGTGTGGACAGAGGACTCTCTTTTCCTTTCCCTTTGCCTTTAGAATGGATATCTATAAGAGGTTCTTTTGTTCCTTTGTCTTGCTGGGAAGTAGAAAAATCTTCACTTCGACCTTTCTTAAATTCTCAGTACATTTCCTCTACCATGGCTCTCATGGTCATGAAGTTGTCCATGAAATGAGAGTCTAATTCCAAGGGAATTTCTTCTGTCATTTTCCTCTTAGGATAGACTCTACCAATTTCTGGGTTAGTTTCAATCAATTCTCCTTCTCCTAATTTAAGCTTTGATCTAGTGAGCATTCATAAATAGTCCAGCACAAGCTTGTCTAACCTTAGCAACCTAAAGCTCTGATACCACTTGATATGTAATGAGATCTAAGATAATAGTAAGGTATTACAGACTTATGTGCATGGATTAGTCTATGTCATTATATGCAATGGATCGATAAGATTGCAAAATGCACAGACAATGAAGCAGTAAACAAACATAATAGATAACACATGACACAACAAATTTAATAAGGAGTTCACCCAATACTCTTGGGCTACATCTCCTGGTCCAACCTTCAGTGGTGGCCTCTCTATTATGTCTTCAAGCAGAGTTTTGTTTACAACAGTGAGCTCAATTTGAGCCTCACACACAAATAAATTACAATAACAAGCTTCACTTGAATCCCTCAAGCTTCCTCTGAGTACACAGGCTCCCACACAACTCTCAATTTGCTCTAAACTCTATCTCGCATTTGCTTTTTGAACACTGCCTGCCTGTTTTCTCTCTGTCTGTGGCTTTTAAAGCCAACTGTGCTACCTGTTCATTTCATATCATTGGCTCTCAGTCTCCTCGACCTCTTGCCTACTTCGAATCCCTCTTACAGTGTTAGGCAATCATCACTTAACGCCACAAAGGGGAGGTGGCCACCATTTCCATAACGTAAGAATGCCTCGGGCCTATGGAACCTTTAAAACTACCTCGCTCCGTTTCCATAGTGGGAATGCACTCTAACAGAGAATTTCACCAAAAACATGATATGTCGGACTTCAAAAGTCCTTCAATACACTTCATTTCCCTATCGGATCCGCCTATCGGTCATTGTTTCTTATCGTAATGGCTTTGTCCTTCTATTTTGTAAATACATTTAAAATCACGAGAATGCATTGGAAAAGGTTGTTCCTTGGACTTGAAATCATATGTAATAGCCTTAAGGTACCCTTTTGGGTCTGGCTTATCGCATCGACGCTATCCCCTTTCGCATTTCGTTTAACAAACGAAACTGCAAAAACACATTAAAACATGGTGTTTGCAGACTTCAAAATCCCTGCAATATGGATCATAATCTCATCGGGTCTATCCATCGGATCGCATATATGTGTATACACATAGCCCCGCTCCTGTGGATCTACCGACTGCGATCTAGCGATGCAGAGCAGGTCGTCGATCTACGTGCTTGATCAACAGTCTTCGTTGACCCTGCCAATCGCTATCACATCGCTTATAAGTTCCTCGTTGATTGCAGTCACAAATCTTATGTGGGCTTTGCCAATAGCGCTGATAGCCACCACCGATAGCGCTGATAGCCATCGCCAATAGCGATCCGTCGATTGCAGTCACAAGACTCATGTGGATCCCGCCGATCTTTGTCGAAGGTCACCGCCAATTGTGATTACCGATCCGATCTAGACCGTTGATCGACCAGATCGAACGGTTACTGTGCATCACTTGTTCCACGCCTCCATACTCTGTTTTATTCACGATTTCATGGGATTTGGGCCCTCCGATAGTGTTTCTTTTCCCCACTATGGGTGTTTCATCTACGTTAACTTTGATCTTTTAAAAGATTTTGATCTTTGGCATTATCCTTAAAGAGTTTATGAAGACTTAGAGAGTTCTCTCGGATCCATTTGGATCATCCGCAGAATGTGTACAATCATCTTGTTGACAACCTCTGTCTGGCCATCAGTTTGGAGATGAAGCGCTAAAATATGGGCCCCATTTTGGGTAAATTGATACATCAACTTCCTCGGGTTGTAACTTTGACATACGATCTCCGTTTGACGCGGACAATACCTCGCTAGAAAGATCTATTCGAGGACTAGAACTTTGGGATGAGAAACATCGGTCCATGGACCCATCTTGTTTCCATTTTTCCCAATAAATGTCGTTCAGGATCTCAAAACAGCTCCGGAAGTTCAGAACCTAAAAAACTGCCAAAAATTTGTCAATTGTGCTACAAATAAGGAAACTGAAAAACTGAAAGCAACAATGGTGGGGGTCCCAGTGGAATTGGAGGGTGGCCACCAATATCCGCCTGGATCAATTTTGGTTGTAAATTTTTCATAGGAGACCCATTTTAGACCTCAAAATTCCCCTAATGGCTGTAAATATCCGTCATTTCTACCATACCTCCTTATTTTTTGTTTTTTAGGCGGATCAACTAGCATTTAAGCAATTATTTTCAATTTTTCAATTATTGCATGGAGAGATTTATTTATGTAGTTTCATGGTTTTTGGTTATATAGTCCTTCTGTTGGGAAGCTAATAGTAGACAATAGCTTTAGAAGTTACATAAATATGGTTTTGTTTTTAACCTTTTTCTTAATTCATGATAATTTATGTGCACAGTCCTGAGATGTTGAAGCCCTAATAATGTCTTTGTGTTTCCTTGTGATATTGAAACCCTCACAAGTATGTTAGTGATGTTAGGAAATTGTACTAATTTTGGAGCTGCTAGTTGTGTTTAAAGCATTGATTTATGAGGACTGTTTTTGTTTGAAGTTATTAATCAATAGCTATTTTTTGTTCTAGAATAATGGTGGATGATATGCACTTTTTATTTCTTTCTAGATGTTGTTATGGGAACTTAACTCAATTACCATTGGATGAACATAGGTGAGGTCAAATCACTATTGTATGTCCCATTCTCACTATTTTCGAAATAGGGAATTGTCACACAGCTAATCCTTGGGGTTAAAGATTGGGTTAGCTTGTACTATGATGAATAGTTATTGGAGTCCAACAAGACCCATAAACTAATTCAATGGTTTCTTGTATGTATTAATATGTACACAGTGTAAGTCAGTCATTTAGATCAATTAAAATACAATTATATTTGGTTTCCAATATTATGTCTTACAGTGGTATCAAAGCAGAAGTGTATCTGTTTCGTTGATTGAGTTGAGGAACTTGTTTTTTGGCCTTCCTTAATGCCCCTTTTTTACATACTTTTAACTCCTTTTGAGTAGCCCATCTATGGCATTGTAAAAAAAGCTAGATGACTGAGAATGTGCAAAGCGCTTGGTGCATCTTTGAATAAAAAGGAGAAAAAGGCATGTGGATTCTATGATGAAGCAAGAAGAACCAATTACCTCGAGAAGTCTATAATGGAGAGATATTGTTGAATCATAAAGAAAAGTTATGAATTCTTCTTTTAATCGAATGATTTTTTTATTAATCTTCAACTAAAAAGGAAGAGTGGTATAGCGGCATGGTGATAAAAAAATTCTAGTGGAAGAGTGGGAAATGATTTTTTTTTAAATAAAATGCTCTGGACATTAGAGGTTAAAAGGATATTTTTAAGATATTTTTAATGTTGGAATTGGTGACTCTAGGTTTTAACCCTCTACAGAAATTACCTGCATACGAATTCTAACAACAGAAAATAAACAATGCAAAAAGCATAACACATAAAACACATATACACATAGATTTTCCCCTAGATCCCAAAACCAGAACTACCAGCTTGATTTTTCATTATATTCCTTTCAATGTTATAATACATATTTATACATGTCGAAACATTCAATACCATGGACCAAAAACCATCACGCCCAAAACCATGGACCAAAAACCATCGCGTCCAAAATCATGTGCAAAGACCATGCACAAAACCATAGGTAGGTCCACCGAACTTAACATAGGGTCAAAAAAAAAAATCCCCGAGGCACTACCCCGAACCCCCTAGAGAGGGGCTACTTGCCCCCCTCAAACACCCTATGACCCCCCCATTGCGCAATCAACGCAACGAAGGGGGAGCTCCACCCCCCTCTAACCCCCCGGTTAACTATGTGGGCTAGTTGTGGAAAGAATATAACACAACCCAACATTCTCCCACTTATTGTTTTCTTTCCACAAGGGGGCAACATGAGAGCTTAGTCATTTATCCAGCCCTGCAACGCCCATTGTTTCTCTACACCAAGAGAACTTCTCAGAGCTCACAAATTTTG
>APFE031072696.1:9225-79099 GCA_000404065.3 Pinus taeda
CATTTCCAGTTTAGCATTGGGTTCAAATAAAATATTCGCAGATTACAACATCACATTGTAGCACTGCATTTTTCTCTAAGGAAGACCATCAATGTGATCTATGGATTTCATGAGATTCGAACCCAAATGGAGTTTGCATGGGAAACACATGAGGAGAGCATAAACGATTAGATGGAGGAAGGGCAAGGTCATTTGGCATGGAGATTTTGGTAATTTTTACCTGGGTATGAATTTGGATTCTGGAGAGTTCTTCCCTTTTACTAAAGATGATTTTTGTTCTTATGGGTAAAAAATGGGTTTATATGATCAAAGCATAAATTGTATCTAGAGTTGAGGATTTAATGATTATGATAATGCATATCATGAAGATTTTGGTAATTTTTACATGGGTATGAATTTGGACTCCAGAGAGTTCTTCCTTTCTACTAAAGCTGATTTTTGTTCTTATGGTAAACAATTTCGAGGGTTTATATGATCAAAGCATAAATTTTATCTAGAGTTGAGGGTTTAATGATTTTTGTAATGTTTACATGGGTATGAATTTGGACTCTCGAGAGTTCTTCTTTTTACTAAAGATGATTTTTTTTTCATATGGGTAAACAATTTCAAGTTTATATGATCAAAACATAAATTTGATCTAGAGTTGAGGGTTTAATGATTATGATAATGAGAGTTCTTCTTTTTACTAAAGATGATTTTTTTTTCATATGGGTAAACAATTTCAAGTTTATATGATCAAAACATAAATTTGATCTAGAGTTGAGGGTTTAATGATTATGATAATGCAGACCTTGATTGCAGTGAACAATTCATGAAAAGACAATGCAAAAGTAAGCATTTTGCATGTCCTTATTGAGATTTTGGTAATTTTTACATGGGTATGAATTTGAACTATGGAGAGCTATTCCTTTTTACTAAAGATGATTTTTGTTCTTATGGGTAAACAATTTCAAGGGTTTATATGATCAAAGAATAAATTTTATCTAAAGTTGAAGGTTTAATGATTATGATAATGCATATCTTGATTGCAACCAAAAATTCATCAAAAGACAATGCACAAGTAAGCATTTTGCATGTCCTTATTATACAAAGGGTTTAATGATTATGATAATGTAGATCTTGATTGCGGCCAACAATTCATCAAAGGATAATGGACAAGTAAGGATTTTGCATCTCCTTATTCTACAGATCAGTTCGCTCCTCCCTAACTCTTTTAGGGTCATAATGCATGAATTTATTTTTTCTTTTCACCTTTTTTTAATGTTTGATTGTTTGTGTAATGGACTCTACCATGCCCAAATTCAAAGGCGTCGAGTGTTGCAAGAAATTTTTTTGGTAGGATGCAAATGCTAGACGTTCCTCAAACTTTATTACATGAAATTAAAAATTCTTGTAATCATGAACATAGAATATTTTATGTTTCATCCTTAGATTATGATCTCAATGCCTACAATTTTAAACTGTGTTGCTATATTTTAAGTAGAATATACTTAGATCCATTAAACCTTACAACTCTCCAAATCTCAGGTTAATTTCAACTAAAAAGAATGAACTTGAATGACTTTTGCAATTTAGATTCAATGCTTACAAATAATGATTAAAAATGGAAGAACCCAAATGGTATGATAACTTTTACCCATCCATCAATTTCCAAGACCTTTCCTATTATTTTGAACCTAAACAGAGAGAGTAGAAGAAGAAGAGGAGCCTGGATGAGGTGGACCCTGACTTGCTTAATACTTTTCAAAAGTTGGGCATGCCCTTGACTAGAAGAAGAGATTGACGTTGTAGATGTTATTTTTGATAATGTTTCATTTCTACCATGCATAGGTAGACTCTATAGACAATTGATGTTATCTTTTTTTTTCATTATAAGAGGTAATCAAAGAGTACCTTTATGTAGTTAGGAAGTAGCTTGGCAGGGTTGTTCCTCCTACTGATAACTATTACGTTGCATTGTATTTCTCTATTTTAGTGATAGTTCCTTCTATTAAATCCCCAAGCACACTTTGTCACCCATGGAAATATCCACTTATTTCAGGATGAATGAGATGGAGACCAAGAAGTTTGAGAGGACCCTTATTGTTGTAGATGAGAGGTATTATGTGAGGTGAGAGGAGTTCTATGACATATATTGAAGTATGCACTACACCATCTTATGACACCAATCATCTCCATGCCATAATAGTGGATCTCTATTGCACCGAGGGAGCAATGATAAAGTATTCCATTGTAAATAATTGGTATGTCAAGGATGAGGAATGCAGACGTGGGATTTATAATTTTATTACAAAAAGAGGTTTGTGTGATGGAGACCAATCCTACAGGTAAATCGTATCATTATATTTCTATGAAATCTTGGAATGTGTTTAATACAGAAATATATATGTACTCTTGAATTTATTTATGTTGTAATAAGATCAAGAATAAATTTGTCATTGCAAATAATTGGGATCTACCATGTAAGTTTACTTTAGTACATTGAATTCTTGATTTGTTAGATCCCAACTAGTTAGGGTTGAAATTATTTTTGTTGTAATCAGATTAAGAATAAAGTTGTCATTTTAATCATTGAAATATACCATGTAAAATTTAATGACTACATGAAATTGTTTATTTGTTAGAGCCCAACTTATTAGGATTATGAAGAGTCATCTTTCATGCCAATATTTATGAAATCTCTATTCTTGCTCAAAAAATTACATATTACAGAAAGGGGGAAAATAAATGAGATGCAACTAAATGGTTTATGTCAAAAAATGTGTGGAGGGAGTATAAAATCGTTTTTAGTTGCGTTCAAATATTTTGTAGCACCCACTAAAGTGCTTCAATTTTCTCTTAGTTAATTCCATTTCTACTATCCCAATGCTTCTAGAAGTCCTTCTCCAAAGTGATCTCTTAACTATCTTGGAGGGAAATTGATTACATGATTGGAACACACAGATTACAATTTGATTATGAGTAAGGGATGAGAAAGCTTCATATTCTTCAATATATTCCACAAGTTAAAATTTTATCAAATGATTGGATTTCTGTTTAATCGATACGAAAATCACTCGACAATTTGTTAAGATTTTGAGACCTTTTTCAATGAATTTTTTCTCCTTCTGAAAGTTATGTTCTCAATTAAAGAAATTAAAGAAAAGGTGAAAATGATGCAATGGAATGATTTTCTGTTTTAGTGCCTAAGATTTCCTTGCTAATGTGAAGGGCTTGGTATTTTCTTGACTCAATATTAGTCGCATTGACTTCCTAGCATTTATTTTAATTTAATTTTTGTTGTGTTTATATTGCTATCCTTGAAGTTGGTGATCTACTATGTGTGTAATAGGAAGTATTAAATACTAAACACTCTCAAAGGTGATATTGATGAATGACTGACTTTAAATGACCCTACTTGACACTTTAGTATTCTATGATCATGTAAAGAAATTATTAATCAATATTAAAGGGAAGCTGATTAACGTGCAATGTTTCTTGGCTTGTCATATAATTACTGCGTTTTGGCCCCCAATAATATATTTGAGGCTATGTTTTGCATGTTACTTGTGGAGCTTCCCTTTGGCTCAGAAAAACATCGAGGATAAATGTCCACTGCATTGGCATTGGACATCATCAAAGAGGAATTCACCAAAATTAGTAGAGGACATGGGAGAAATTAGTACAATGAGTGGATAACACTAGAGAAACAATGAGGCACCACAATTTCTTATGTATTTAGATTCACTTGAGATTAACTAGTCACAAAAAGTACCTTTTTTCCTGAATATTTTCATGTATACATAAATACTAAAAACGCAATTTCAGACTAATTATTAAAACTAATAATTATCTGATAGTCATAATTTATAATTAAATAGAATAATATGATTAATATTATTGGACAAAACTATAGTGTCCTACAGTGAGGGGCATTGTGACAATATATGTACACTTCTGATTGTATTACACAATCATATCTCAGAGTGTGATATCCATCCAACGAAATGTACTCCCAGAGGCCATTGTGGTATTGAAATTTTTTCTTTCAGTGGAAAAGTGGTGATATATTTTCTTAGGCCTTAGTGTTCTACTTTCCTAAGGTTTTGACACTACTCACAGCTAGCACCTTCATTCAACCAAGTGAGGCACTCATCTTGGAAAATTGAATCATTTTGTCTCCACAATCCAATATGATGTTGGATCAATCTCATGATCCTAAAAACGTAGGTCATAATAGCGATGAACTTTTACTATGGGCAAAAGAATATCCAAATTGAAGGAACATGACTCTTTTAGAACAAGCAATAAGGATATTTATTACACTGATTTTTTTTTTTCCATTTGTTTTCACAAGTTATCTATTGCGTGATGTTTTTAACATGTAACTTAGTTGGTATGATTGTGCCTAAGGTTTTGTTGAAGGTTGAATACTAAGTTCCTAAGGTGTTATTTTCTATGGTTACGTTTTATTTATACAGGTCATCTAGCCACATAGTGGCCACTATCGAATGTTGAGGTATATGTTGTATAAATATTTGATATCCTACTTGATTTTATATTCAAGTATTCATCATCTTTCATGTCTTATACTCTGCATTGTATCTTCTTTCATTTTTAGGAGAGAAACTCAATATTGATGGTAAGAAGCAACAATTGAAGAAAGAGGAGAATAGTAACACTAGAGTGACAAATGCAAAATGAGAGAGAGAAGAGAATCTGTCTAGTGATGCCCTTAGAGCCAATATCTTGCATAAGACACACTCATAGAGACTGATGGTCAAGCCTTCAAAGTTGGTGAATTCACTTTCAATACTTTGGCAACATAATGATAATGTTTTGAAATGATAATGTTTTGTAATACTTGATATTGTATATAATAAAATTTATATGGTTGAATTTTAATTTTTTTTATTTTCACTTGATATTATATAGTCTTGTAATTAACATATGTAACTTTGCTTTATCATATTAGATAAACATGCATATTGTATGACATTTTTTTAAAATTTAGTCGCAAAATCATACTAATTAATTTATATTGATTAATAATAAACACATAAAATCAATCTAAAACTACTAAATTAGTAGTTTATATTAATTAATGATGAACATGAATAAAATGAATATATGATTGAATTAGTTGCTTATAATGATTATAAATGAAATGAATAGAAACTACTAAATCAGTTGTTTATATTATGAATATGAAAATACTAAAAAAAGATAAATAACTACTACAAATAATAAAATTTTGATTAAAATTATCACTAAATTTTGCATATATACGACTATTAGTAGCTAATTTACACTATCTTATAACACGACTAAAATTTATTCATATTTCTTTCTTCATTAATTGGTTTTAAATGATGATTAAAATTTGCATATATATGACTATTAGTAGCTAATTTACAGTATCTTATAATACGACCAGCATTTTGATCATATTTATTTGGTCATTAATGGTTTTCTCGAGGATTCATATAGTAATATATTTTGTTGTATATTTGGTCATTAATTACGACATTTAATGACTAAACCAATGAAAAATTAACAACCAAATTTATGATTAAATATACTACTAGATGATAAAATTGAGGAAACCAATTAATGACTAAGCTAAAAATAACTAAAAGTTGCTCGCATTATAAGATACTGTAAATTAGCTACTATTGGTCACCGACTGAAAAATGTTCGTTTATATGCAAATTTTAGTTTTTTTTTAGTAGCTCATTGGGTCATTTTTTACTAGTGTATCTTGCAACTGGAAATAAAATGATGTGGGGGTGGTGTTTCTAGTGATTTTCAAATTTGTTTTAATTACCTAAATTTATCCTATTTAAAGTGAATAGTTGCACTGACCATCTTATCTTCAAGTCAGTAACTTTTCTTGAGGTAATCTTCATGACATCCACCATCTCTGAAAATTATGAAATATTAGTATCATCTTGAACTAAATAGACAATGTTGGCATAAAATCTTTTATTGTGTTTTTTACTCCGTCTCACAAATTTATTGATATTTTATGATTCTTGGTTTTGATTTCCATGCTAAGACTGGATTCATCATGCATGTTAGCACTAGTACAAAATGACTAATTAGTTATTAAAAAACAATGGTTAAAATTTGTATATAAATGACCATTTTTCATTCGGTGACCAATAGTAGCTAATTTATAGTATCTTATAACACCACCAACTTTTAGTCATTTTTAGCTTAGTCATTAATTGGTTTCCTCAATTTTACCATCTAGTAGTATATTTGGTCATAAATTTTTCATTGGTTTAGTCATTAATTGTCGCAATTAATGACCAAATATACAACAAAATATATTACTATATGAATCCTCTAGAAATCTAATTAATGACCAAAGAACTATGACCAATATGATAGTCGTGTTGTAAGATACTCTAACTTAGCTACTAATAGTCATATATGTGCCAATTTTAGTCATCAGTGGAAACCAATTAATAAACAAAGAAATATGAATAAATTTTAGTCGTGTTATAATATATTGTAAATTAGCTACTAATAGTCGTATATATGCAAAATTTAGTCATCATTTTAGTCAAACAATTAGCATTTGCATTAGTCATTTATCTTTTTTTGGTATTTTCATATTCATTATATCAATGCCTGATTTATTAGTTTCTATTCATTTCATTTAATTTAATTCATAATCATTATAAGTGACTAATTTAGTGATATATTCATTTTATTCATGTTCATCGTTAATTAATATAAACTACTAATTTAGTAGTTTTATATTGATTGTATGTGTTCATTATTAATCAACATAAATTAATTAGTATGATTTTGCGACTAAATTTTAAAAAAATGCCATACAATGTGCATGCTAATTTAATATGATAAAACAAAGTTATATATGTTAATTACAAGGATAAATAATATCAAGTGAAAATAAAAATAATTTCAACCATTACAATTTACACTTGAAATATTGTTTCATCATTTCGAAACATTATCACTGTGTTGCCAAAGCATTGCAAGTGAATTCACCAACTCTAATGGCTTAACCATCGGTCTCTATGAGTGTGTCTTATGCAAGATATTGGCTCTAAGGGTATCACTAGACATATTCTCTTCTCTCTCTCATTTTGTATTTATCACTCTAGTGTTATTATTCTCCTCTTTCTTCAATTGTCGCTTCTTACCATCAATATTGAGTTCCTCTGTTGAAAATGAAATAAGATACAATGTAGAGTATAAGACATGAAAAACGATGAATACTTGAATATAAAATAAAGTAGACTATAAAATATTTATACGACATATACCTCAACATTTGATAGTGGACACTATGCAGCTAGATGACATGTATAAACAAAGAAAATAAAATTTCACCATAGAAAATAACACCTTAAGAACTAAGTATTCAACCTTCAACAAAACCTTAGGCACAATCATACCAACTAAGTTACATGTTAAAAATATCAGGCAATAGATAACTTGTGGAAACAAATAGGAAAAAAAAAATATCAATGTAAAAAATATCCTTATTTCTTGTTCTAAAAGAATCATGTTCCTTAAATTTTGATATTCTTTTTCCCACAGTAAAAGTTCCTTGCCATTATGACCTATGTTTTTAGGTCATGAGATTGATCCAACATCATATTGGATTGTGTACACAAAATGATTCAAATTTCCAAATTGAGTACCTCACTTGGTTGAATGAAGGTGCTAGCTGTGAGTAGTGTCAAAACCTTAGGGAAGTAGACCACTAAGGCCTAAGAAAATATATCCCCACATGTCCACTGAAAGAAAAAATTTCAATCCCACAATGGCCTATGGGAGTACATTTCGTTGGATGGACTCTTAGAGATGATTGTCTAATACAATGAGGAGTGTACATATATTATCACAATGCCCCTCAGAGTCAGACCCAAAATTTGTGTCATATAATATTAATCATATTATACTATTTAATTATAAATTATGACTATCAGTTAATTTTTAGTTTGAATAATTAGTTTGAAATCATGTCTTAAGTATTTCTGTATACATGAAAATATTCAGAAAAAAAATAGGTACTTTTTGTGACTAGTTAATTTCGAGTGAATCTAAATACACAAGAAAGTCTCTAAATCCTAAGAAATGCTCGAGTGATTGTCGTATCAATTAAACAGAAAGGTAATCGTTCAATATGCTTTTAAATTGTGGAATATATTGAAGAATATGAGGCTTTCTCATCCCTTGCTCCTAATTAAATTGTAATTTGTGGGTTCCAATCAAGTAATTAATTTCCCTCCAATATAGTTAAGATATCACTTTGGAGAAGGACTTCTAGAAGCATTGGGATAGTAGAAATGGAATTAACTAGGAGGAAAATGAAGCACTTTAGTGGGTGCTCCAAAATATTTGAATGCAACTGAAAATTATTTTACACTCCCTCCACACATTTTAAAACAGGAACCATTCAGTGACATCTCATTTATTTTCCACCTTTTATATAATATATAATTATTTGAGCAAGAATAGAGCATTCATAAATATTGTCATGAAAGAGGATTCTTCATAATCCTAATAAGTTGGGCTCTAACAAATAAAAAATTTCATGTAGTGAATAAATCTTACATCATAGATTTCAATGATTAAAATGACAAATTTATTCTTAATCTCATTACAACAAAAATAAATTCAACCCTAAATAGTTGGGATCTAACAAATCAAGAATTTCATGTAGTAAAGTAAACTTACATGGTAGATCCTAATTATTTGCAATGAAAACTTTATTTTTGATCTTATTAGAACATAGATAAATTCAAGAGTACATACAAATTTCCTTATCTACGACAAAATTTGAACTCATTTCGAGATATCATAGAAATATAATGATACAATTTACCTGTAGGATATGAGAAAGCTATCTACATCTAGCACCTGTCATTGGACAATAGTGTTATTGAGACACCATCTCATGGCATTAGAATCATATAGATAGATAATGTTATAGAGATACCTTGCAACACCTATTCAACACTACCTTCAAGCTTCAAATTCATCAATTGATTTACTTTAGAAAGAAATTCTAGTGGGATTTCATTAAACACAACCCGACAAAAGCCATTTATGATAGTTGTCATTGCATTCTCTGGATCTGTGCCCTTCTGGAAATAGAATAATTGATATTTCCCAATTTCTGAGGTACTTTCTTCATGTTCAACATGGGCTATTGGGTTATTCATGTGGAAAAGGTTGCAAATATTAGATGTATAATGGAAACAAGCATGCAATTCAAGGTTGCTCCTAAAGCCTCTTGGGAAAATTATAAAACACCATCTACTTAAAACATGATATATGGTACCCGGATGCGGGTGTATAAGGTGGCGTGCATCTTGACGGCAGCGTGGAAGGGAGGCACGTGGCTCATCACTTACGCCAGCCGGCCTCGCATGAGTATTGTATTAATGATTCAGGACTTCAAATTAAATGCTGCATTAACGCAACACCCCTCGGTCCTCCAGTTTAACAGTTTAATTGTAATGGCGCTTGGTTGGTTCTCCATTCTGGCTCCTCCCTTGTGCTTAAATGGTTCTAGTGAGACTAATGCTCCTGGCACTCATGACAGAGTAGTATACTGTCCTGCTCGGGTTTAAACCGCTGCCATTCATCAGAGCATCCATCCTCCTAGTTATCAGTCCAGCACCATCCTCTGTAACTCCCTCTTTGTCTCCTCCATTGCTGTTTGTTCCGCTCCTCCTGTACACCTCAACATGCCCATAGTTCGCTCCAGGATGAACTGCAGGAGAGGTAGCTCCTGTGGCCAGGTCCCCCGCTAGCCATCCTCCACGACATCAGAACCCTCGTCTGATGTTTCAGAATTAAGCTTTAATAGATACCTTGTAACCATAAGTGGTTGTGGCAGAGGAAGAGGGTAAATTATTGCCGAAGCTTGCTCTTATCACTCCCAATCCCACACGGCTCGCTTCCACTTCCCCTGCTCCCTAGGCAACTCCTCCTTCATAGTGTCAGTTACAGTTGAGCTGTGTGAAGACATTGCTGGTTTAGGAGTTGTTGGTTCGAGGGCTGTTGGTCCAGACGCTCCCTTGGAGCCGAAGATAGCATACAAAATGCTCCCACGCAGACTGAAGCTACTCAATGAAAGGATCCAGGTGACTCAGCAAATCAAGAATCTACCATTCATGCCGGACCTAGCACTCCACCAGGGGGTAGCTCTTTATGTAAAGAAGGCCTACCCTTGGATTCTGATGTCCTTGACCATTTCGGCTGCCGCATCATTGAGAAATCGCCTCCAACCTCACTTGATGTTTGAACAGGTCTGCTCCTTCTATTTTTGCTCCGCAGTGGTTAGAAGACGTTTTATCTTCTCAGATTCCAAAGTCATTTCTGGCCTCACATTTCACAGTATCAGGTCTTTTGCTAATATTGTTTTGTCGGTTTCCCCTGCGTGTGCGGCATTCACCAATTTTTTCGGTTATTGTCATGATCACTGTCTTACGGTCTCTGTCCTCTTGGATTTTGTACTGGGTTAAAATGTTTCTGGGTCCTCATCTGGTCATGGAAAGGCCGCGCAGTTTTGAGTTTTTGAATGGTACCAAACACTCTGTCCAGGCTTTCGGTTTCAGTTTCCAGATACATCAAGTTTTAAAGCAAGTCACCATGAAGGATTTCTGGTAAGGTTTTCAAGTGATTTTCTATAAGCATGCCTTATTTGAGGCTAGAACTCTCGAGGCCTCAGCCTCCCTATAATTATATTCTGTATCAATATAGAAGTAGCTAAATTCAGAAGAAAAAAAAACATGATATATGGTAGTAACAAAAACCTACCCAGATCCCACTTAAGAATTCAAAATGTTGCAAATAGGAGATTTCTTAAACAATATCAACTATTTAATTGCACAAACACACTAAAATATACAAATAATGTGAAAAAATGGAGTTGGAATATTATAGTTATGTCAGGGTAGATATAGCTATGTAAAATGTAACTTCTATTGAAAACACATAAATGTAACTTCTATAGCTATATGAAATGTAATTTCTATATAAAAGAATGGATTTGGAATATTATAGTTACGTTAGGGTAA
The DNA here is from genome assembly GCA_000404065.3 of Pinus taeda. NCBI lineage: Eukaryota > Viridiplantae > Streptophyta > Pinopsida > Pinales > Pinaceae > Pinus > Pinus taeda. Next base: position 20,277 of record APFE031072696.1, read on the forward strand.
ATATAGCTACGTGAAATGTAACTTCTATATAATATTCTAAATATCGTTTTTCAGTCATTTAAGAGACTATCATTTTTTTATTATCTTCGATTAATAACTTGATACTCCACCAAAAATAACATCGAATTGGTTCTTCACCAACCAAGGGGAAATTATAAACCGTTGTGAAAATGCTTACTTATTCCCCTACCATATTTCTGATATTTTATTTGTATGCGGATTTAAGCTAGTGTAATGTAACTTCTACATATTTGACAATTTAAATGGAAAAAATTACTGAGATTGAAGTTATACAATTAATATATGCACGATAAGATACAATATGCATGAGTTATAAGTAATATGATGTTTACATGTTGTTGGTTGTAGTATAGGGTCTATAAATGTACCAACATTTAATTTGTCAATCTAGATAGTTCGTGAACTTTGAGACATAGCACTGGAAATGCCAGAGAAAGCCCCTAACAACATGCAAAACAAATGCTAGTATATCTTGCGTATTAATCTCATCAATAAATGAAATCCTGCACTAAAAGAGAATTCGAAAAACACCAACCCAAACAATTAAATAATGTAGGAAATAAAAGGCAAACCAAAGCGAAAGGAAATTCTAAGTATGAGAAAACAGAAAGGGAATCATAACTGGAAACCAAATAGTGTCGACACAATATCGAGAGACTGTAAATGCTGGAAGGAATTCAAAAGAAATTCAAAATCATTGTTCCTGTGCTAATTCTGCTTGTACTAATTCTGTGTGAAATTAACTTTAAAGCATCGACAAGTAAATCTACTGTGTAAATAACTTATGAAAGAAATTAAATTAATATGAATCTCACCTTCCTTGTCCCTGAAAATAAATCATGGAGAGTTGTCCATAAGTTTAATGGAAAGTAAATATTATTGTTTTCAACATGATGCAATTTTCCTTCATTGATATCGGCTCCGCGACATACAAGTAATATATGGTTTTTGTAAGCATAGATTGAATGAATATGTTAGTACCTCAAAACCATAATCACTCTCATCATTTTCATGTTCCGGAATATAAATTAGTTACAGCTCATCAATGCATAAGCTGATCTTGTAAATAAGAACAATTCGAGGGACACAATTTGATATGAAGAAATATCCCAAGTGTAAGAAAAAATCTCAAGTACAAGAACAATTTATTAATGCGATAAATCAATGAAGCTTAGAGCTGAAAGGAAAACTTTGTAGCAAATTAAATAACATCAATCTCGAGAAGGAAAGAGACTATAAATTATTAAATAAACTTCACACAGTAAATGACAATTTAAATGCTAATTAATTTAAGAAATGAAGAGCGGTGGCAAGTTGGTCTGGCATCCAACCCAACCATCTCACACCCTCGATTAACTTGGTTCACACAGCAGTCAAAATCATTAGATGCAATAAATAAATAGACAGAATATAGATGAAAATTGCTTCAATTAATTCCTGAAAAACAATATTTACATCAAGTAGGCAATACTCAGCTCTAGCAAGACAAGAGGAGTGATCCACTAGTTATGAACTACCTGAGGCTACATTGGGACAACTCATCTTCCCTTATGTGCCTTCCTCTTGTGCGCACTGTCCCTGGATTGATCAATTTCCTTCCTTATTGTCTAATTGTCTAATTAGTTGACTCCCTGTTCTTGCTCCTGACAATCCCTTATATAGCATCAAATTACAAACCAGGCCTTTTAATTCAACCAACTAAAATATAGAAGATTATTAGTTTAACAATTTCCCAGAATAAGAATTAGTTTTGCAACTAAATATTGAAAGAGGGAATGGTTCTGGTGAATTGTTCCTCTTTTCCGAGAGTGGCTGTTGAGGTGTGATTTTACTTAATTGATTTCCTCCTTACGTGATCCGCTCACAAGTTGGCATCAGATATTCGACGCATATCTCCTTCGATCAGATTCATATTGACTTGGCCTTATCATAACCATAACAAGCACCAAATCCAGAACGATCACCATAACAATGATCTCCATATTCATCACTGTTGTCTAGAGATCCTTTTAGTGTATATTCCGGGACCTCTCATTGAGAAATGGGCAACGTTCATCTTCATCCCACCGTGTACTCCCATAATATACACCATACAGTATCAATTGGGATGCCCCTAGCAGTGCTCCCAGTCCATTGGGTAGCACAAGATTAATGTCAAAGTGCATGCAGCCATAGACTATCTAGATGACTCCATTTTAAGTGTAACCCAAGGAAAGGTAGAAGGGTATGTACTTCACACAATTAGTTTAGATAACCCTTTTCATGATGGACGAGGGTGTTGCATACATGAAGACATTGAATACAATGCAGATTGTCCTAATAAATAAGGTTGTCTCTTATGAGTATGCTATAATGTTAATGTCAAACTTACCACCGCTACGAAGAATATGCTTATTATTGCTAGCAATCCAAAAACTCTTGTCTTCTCCTTTTTATTCTTACAGAAAAATAGGAACAGAATAGTGTACACTATTTCGAAAATCACACCCGCTCCATTAACTATAACTACAATAATGTTGTTTTGATGAACAAAAGGCATGTCGTATAACACTGACAAGATGTAGTTGAGTAGAGTCATGGGGTAAGGAAATCTAGAAAACCCTCAAGTTGATTTCCATTTCCACACCTTGAAAAATGTAGGCAGGGGTGAAAGGATCATAAAGACCGAAATAATGTTCCCTGTGATTCCAACAACCAACCAAATCATATCAGCGATCACCATTATTTCGTCGAATTAAAATAGAAAGAGAAGGGGCAAGAGCCCCCAAAATTAGATGTGAATAGCAGCGTTATAATAGGAGCACATCCATGCAGCAACTTAGAAAATAAAGAAAATAGAGTGACGAGCAAAATAGCATTGTGTGTAACAACCACGATACACACATGGCACATGCAATGTAATGGATAACTAGATCTCAAGGAATTCCACTCCTATAGACATTATCGGCATGGCTTCGAATGTGAGAAGAGATTCTCCATTATCTAACACATAGCAGACAATGGCATCATTCTGCTATCATGCAAATGCTTGGGCCAATATCTAAGGCTCGATGGGTTCTTTGTAAAAGAATTGATTGGTAAGATGGCAGGGCATTGTGATGACAGAGTTTATGTTGAGCTTATTATTGTATCGGCATCGACATGAGAAGGAAGAACACAATTGTCATTGAAATGATAATAGTTATCAGATTCCTTAGTCATTACCAAGATGTGCTTAAGCCATTTCACCATTGGCATCCAAACAATTAACATCTACGCCTGACTGAAGTAATAACCCATATGCGCCATAGCAAGCCAAGGAACAACATCCTTATACAAGTCAACAATTGATACAATATGATCCCCATGAATGGAGGGTTCGAGTAGAGGCACAAAGAATGTGAGTGCAATCCAGGAATCCTTCGTAGTGAAAGAAAGTAAATGGTGCAGGAATCCATTGCATGGTGTAGGTAGGTAAGTGCAATGGTGCAGGCAGTTAAATACAGGTTCAAATGTTGTATAAGACATGATCGAATTAATGTTTATACCTGCAACATACAAACCTTAATTAATATTTTTTTAGTCATGTTAACACAAGGAAGGTAACAAATATTCACAATAGTTAATCATTTAACCAAACAAAAGCATGAGAGAAATGAATGAAAATAAGACAAATTGGAAGCCCAACATCCCCCCATGATGACCATCTTGCATGTCCTCATGCAAGGAACTATGGCACTGTCACTTCCTCGCAAAAAACAAAATTAGAAACATTTACATGTATTCAAAATGATGTTTCTGCAATTTTGCGTGATCACATTTCCTGCAATAGTTAAAGCTTTCTCTAAAAACAAAGAGTCTGTTGGACTCTTTATTTGCTTATACTGATTTCAAGAAAACTTAAAACGAAGGCTGCCATAAAAAACTAAATTGCATGTACGGTGTTATTACTTGAATAAAATAGCTAACTTTTAAAATTTCCAAAAAATATTTCAGAGACATCCCTAATTAGAAGTTACACTTTAAAATCCTCATTGTAAATATGAGTGACATGATTTAAAAGCTGTGGTGTTAAAAATAGACATAGTAATACCTTCCCATAGTGACCATTTTACCATTATCCATGTATAGTTGAAGCTCCTCTTGTCTAGGCACAGTGAATTACCTGCACTAAGGGTCCCACGTCCATAAAAATCATTCCAAAAAGATAGAACTCCAAGGTATAATGACATAAGGATTTTAAAGCCATTCTCAAAGAGACTGATAATGAGTTCAGGGAAAGAAAAAACAACCAAGTAAATTATAGTGTAGAGTTAACTTTAATACCACATGTATGGCCCTGCTGCCAGCAGGCGTCCATAGCCTCAACAGGGGTACCTTTTAAACTTATGAAATGCTTTTGTCCCACCTATTAGATACAGATTCAAAATCGTTTAAGAACATTTTACTTTTTCTCTTTTTAGAAGTTAATTGAAGGCTGTTGTCCTGGCTTGGTAACCAGCTATCGAAAGTGCCATTCATGAGAACTAAAAAGAATGAACAAGCTGGCTCGCAATGAGACCTCTCATCTTCCAGTTTTTCAACTAAAAGCCATTACCCTGGCATGGTGACCAATGTGGTAATGTCATTCTCCTTAGGACCCATCATCATAGTAGGTCGGCTCGCAATGAGACCTTGTATCCCTTAATTAATTTGTTTATGTTTTTAGAAAAAAACTTTTATTAAGATTAACCTTAGATGGGTTACTTAATACGTGGGGAAGCAAATCTACTCTTTAAGATTGCAAGATGGCGTGAAAAGTTTTTAATTACTATTCTTTACTGGTTGGTCATGCTACCTTAAAGACTTATTTAAAAAAAATATCTAAGATAATAACTAAAAAGATTCCTTGAGTTGGTCATGCCAAGGTTCTTTATGAAAGCTTATTAGAGTTTTGTAGGTGTGGTCCACCATAGGAGGTTTCTCACCAATCCCTTCGAAGAGGGACTTGAAAATGTTTTCTGGATTATAGTTTGTTTGAATAGGAGAGAAGTATTATATGTAACATCTAACAATACCCTTGATTGACATATTAATCCATAATCAAAGTCACTTTAAAATATGAGGTAGTAAGTGTAAAGTTCTTCTAACAAGTCTTACCATGAGAGTACATAATAACATAAATTTCCAAAGCTGTGCTTTTTAGGGAATCACAATTTCAGGAGTGTTGTTATGCATCTTTATTCAATATTCTCCTATTATCCTACCCTATTTTTAAATAAAGAAATATCACCTTTAAGTGAAGGCATACTTCCAATGAAGCCATGTGAGTAGCAAAATGTTGATTATACTCACACTTAGATTTAAAGAATAGACTTCAAGACATACCAAAGCATGAGAAACCAGTTGCTTCAATTGATATGGTACCAAGAGATTTTGAATGACGAGGAAATAAGATGGCTTGATGACTGCTTGAAACCAAGATTCAATGGAATCCACATATTTATGATTCTCCAACTGATGCAACTCTGCCACAGTTTGATAGTCACTTTCCTGGAGGCACAAAGAATCTGGTGAAAGACAAAAGATAAATCCCTCAAATTCAGGATCAAACATTTGATTTTCAGATTGACAAGAATGGTTGAGAGAGATTCTAGGGTTTCAAGTTTCAACAACATTTTAGAACAAGTTCCAATGAAATATTGCTCCTCTGGTGGTCTTTGAATGATAACTCCCCGGGGTGAATGTTCTCCGGTAACGGGGTAAGTTTCCAAATTCATTCCCTTTCCAAACATGGAAGATGTAGTATTTTGTTCAACATGGAAATCAACCAGAAGAAGAGGTGGTTAAAACTGCTATGCAACCTCATGGTAGATTAGGGTTTATGATATAGTTTGGGTTAGGGTTTTGGTTAATGCTTGGACTAAGGCCTAGGTTTGGATTGGGATTAGGGTTTGGACTAGGGTTAGGTATAGGTTTTAAATTAGAAGTGGGGTTAGGTCTAGGGTGTGGATTAGGATTAGGTCTAGGGTATGGATTAGGGTATGGACTAGGTCTAGGGTATTAATTAAGGCTAGGGTAAAGTTGCACATGCGACTGAGACCATGGGGGAGGATAACATAATGGTGCATTGGAAAGAAATTGTGGTTGTTATTGGTGCTCATATGATTGAATTTGAATGGGATATTTCCCTAGAGATAAGATCCAAACGATTCTTGAGGCCATGGAGAAATCTGGCTCGAGGATGAGGGACAAGGAGAGGGCCACTACGACCATGAAGTAGGATATTTGATTGTAGGAGGATTAAAAGTTTTCCATGAGATTGCAAGATTATAAACATGTTGAGAAACCTGCTTAGGAAAATAAGCATTATTTCAAGTATGAAATGATATTGGGTTTTGAGTTATACCTGGTAGTTGATTTGATTCCTTACTTGATTTCCTAAGTACCTACAGTAATTTTGGTAATGATGGGAAATGTTCTGTTGGATGATCCTCTTCACAGATTTTGTAAATTTTCAGGCTGCTACGTGGACACTTTCCAAGGAGGTGTTTCTTTCTACAGTTGGCGCAAAAGATAAGAGGTGGGTTTTCGTCCTGCTTCCACTCTTCCTGCAAATCATCCAATTTCGAAATCAAAGATTCAATAATATCATTTTTATGTTCAATCAAAATATTAAAATTTTCAATTTTTAATTCTTCATTGGATGAATTGCTTGTCTCTGTAGCAGCATAAAAATTGCTCATTAGATGATTCCCCAAAATACAATTTTCATGTTTTTAACAAGCCAAATGGTACATTCGTTAGCACATGAATGGTGTGTGTATAATATTTAATATATATATATATTTATATATATCAGGGTGGGGAGTTCTTTCAACATCAGAGAAAACGAGCAATGTTAAAGCAACAGTGCAGGAAAGAAATAAATTCAAACAACATAAAATTGCAAGAGAAACTAAGTGAAGGAAAAAAACAAATGCGGCAGATCACCAACGTCAATCCCCTAAGCACCTCCCCGACAACGACACCAAAATTTTGGGTGTATTATAGGGTCTACAAATGTACCAAAATTTAATTTTTCAATCCTTATAGGTCGTGAAATTTGAGACACAGCACTGGAAATGCCAGATAAATCCCCTAGCAACTTGCAAAGCAAATGCTAGTCTATCTTGTGTATTAATCTCATCAATAAATGAAATCATGCACTAAAAGAGAATTCAAGAAACACCAATCCAAATAATTAAATCATGCGGGAAATAAAAGGCAAACCAATGCGAAAGGAAATTCTAAGTACGAGTAATCAGAAAGGGAATCATAACTAGAAATCAAAATAGTGTCGACACAATATCAAGAGAGTGTAAATGCTAGAAAGAATTCAAAAGAAATTCAAAATCATTTTGTCTATACTAATTCTATGTGAAATTAACTTGAAATCATCAATAAGTAAATCTACTACGTAAATAACATATGAAAGTAATTAAATTAATTTGAATCTCGCCTCCCTTGTCCCTGAAAATAAATCATGGATAACTGTCTAGAAGTTTAATGGAAAGTAAATATTATTGTTCTCAACATGATGCAATTTGATTTAATTGATATTGGCTTCGCGACACACAAGTAATATATGGTTTTTGTAAGCATAGATTGAATGAATTTCAGTACCTCAAAACCATAATCACTCTCATTGTTTTCATGTTCTAGAATATAAATCAATTACAACTCATCAATGCATAAGCTGATCTTGTAAATAAGAACATCTAGAGGGACACAATTTGATATGAAGAAATATCCCAAGTGTAAGCACAAATCTCAAGTACAAGAACCATTTCTTAATGCAACAAATCAATGAAGCTTAGATCTGAAAGGAAAACATTGCAACAAATTAAATAACATCAATTTGGAGAAGGAAAGAGACCATAAATTATTAAATAAACTTCACACAGTAAATGAAAATTTAAATGCTAATTAATTTAAGAAATGAAGAGAGGTGGTGAGCTGGTTTGGCAGCCAACTCACACCCTTGATTAACCTAGTTCGCACAACAATCAAGATCATTAGTTGCAATAAATAAATAGACAGAACATAGATGAAAATTGCTTCAATTAATTCCTCAAAAACAATCTTTACATCAAGTAGACAATGCTCAGCTCCAACAAGACAAGAGGAGTGATCCACTAGTTATGAACTACGTGAGGCTACATTGGGACAACTCCTCTTCCATTATGTGCCTTCCTCTCGTGGGCACTGTCCTTGGCTTGATTGATTTCCTTCCTTACTGTCTAATTAATTAACTCCCTTTTCTTGCTCTCGACAATATCTTATATAACATTGAATTACAAACTGGGCCTTTTAATTCAGCCAATTAAAATATAGAAGATTATTAGTTCTAACAATTTTCCAGAATAAGAATTAGTTTTGCAACTAAATACTGAAAGAGGGAACGATTCTAGTGAATCGTTCCTCTTTTCCTGGAGTGGGTGTTGAGGTGGAATTTGACTTAATCAATTTCCTCCTTGCGTGAGTTGCTCATAGGTTGGCATCAGAGATTTGGCGCATATCTCCTCCAATCAGATTCATATTGACCCAAACTTATCATAACCATAACGAGCACCGAATCGAGAACGATCACCATAACAACGATCTCCATATTCACCACTATTGTCTGGTGATGCTTTTAGTTTATATTCCGAGACCTCTCGTCGAGAAATGGGAAACCTTCATCTTCATCCCACCGTGTACTCCCGTAATATATGCCATATGATATCAATTGGCATGCCCCTAGCAGCGCTCCTAGTCCATTGGGTAGCACAAGATTAATGTCAAAGTGTATGTAGCCATAGACTGTCTAGATGACTCCATTGGCAGTGCAACCCAAGGAAAGGTAGAAGGGCATTTACTTCATACTTTTAGTTTGGATAACCCTTTTCATAATGGACAAGGGTGTTGCATGCATGAAGACATTGAATACAATGCGGATTGCTCCAATAACTAAGGTCTGTCTCTTATGAGTCTACTCTAAAGTTAATGTCAAACCTACCACAGCTGCGAAGAATATGCTTATTACTGCCATCAATCCAACAACTCTCATCCTCTCCTTTTTATTCTTACAGAAAACCAGGAACATAATAGTGTACATTGTTTCAAAGATCACACCTGCTTCGTTAACTGTAACTACAAGAATGATGTTTGGATGAACAAAAGGCATGTCATATAACACCCACAAAGCGCAGTTGAGCAGAGTCATGGGGTAAGGAAATCTAGAAAACCCTCGAGTCGATTTCCAGTTCCACACCTTCAAAAATGTAGGCAGGGGTGAAAGGAACATAAAGACTGAAATAATGTTCCCTATGATTCCAATGACCTTTCTAATCGTATTAGCAATTTCCATTCTTTCGTCAAATGAAAATTGCAGGAGAAGGGGCAAGAGCCCCCAAAATTAGATGTGAATAACAACATTATAATGGGAGAGCATCCTTGTAGCAACTTGGCAAAGAAAGAAAATAGAATGACCAGCAAAATCAAGTGCTATGTGTGATAACCACGATACACACGTGGTGTATGAAATGTAATGGACAACTAGATCTCAAGGACTTCCACTCCTATCGACATTATCGACATGGCTTCAAATGTGAGAAGAGCTTATCCATTATCTGACACATAGCAGGCAATGACATTGTTCTGCTATCGTGCAAATGCCTGGGCTAATATCGAAGGCTCGATGGGTTCTTTGTGGTAGTAGAATCGATTGGCAAGATGGCAGGGCATTGTGATGACAGATTTTATGTTGAGCTTATTAATGTATCAACATCAACACGAGAAGGAAGAACACAGCTGTCATTGAAATGATAATACTTATCGGATTCCTTATTTGTGACCACGATGCGCTTCAACCATTTCACCATTGGCATCCAAACAATTAACATTTATGTCTGAATTAAGAAATAACCCATATGTGCTATAGAAAGCTGAGGAACAAAATCCTTATACAAGTCAACGACTGATACAATTCGATCCCCATGAATGGAGGGTTCGAGTATAGGAACAGACAATGTGAGTGCAGTCTAGCAATCCTTTAGAGTGCAAGGAGATAAATCGTGCAGGAATCCATTGCATGGTGTAGGTAGGTAAGTGCAATGGTGCAAGTAGGTAAATACAGGTTCAAATGTTGTATAAGACATGATCGAATTAATGTTTATACCTGCAACATACAAACCTTAATTAATAATGTTTTAATCATGTTAAAACGAGGAAGGTAACAAATATTCACAATAGTTAATCATTTAACCAAACAACAACATGAGAGAAATGAATGAAAATGAGACAAATTAGAAGCCCGACACATGTTATATCAAGACAAAATTTTATCATCTCATTAACTTTGATCTTATAGCTGGTGATGGATATGGCCTTTAAAATTATGAGCCATCCTTATCATATCTTATATTTAATGATGGATATAACTTTTAAAAGCATCAACCTTGTTTGTTATTTTAAGTACGGTTAATTTAAATGGCTCATAATTTTATTCAATATTATCTTGTACAACTGGAAATAAAATGATGTGGGTGTGATGTTTCTAGTGATTTTCAAACTAGTTTTAATTACCTAAATTTATCTTATTTAAAGTAAATAGTTTCACTGACCATCTTATCTTCAAGTCAATAGTTTTTCTTGAGGGAATCTTCATGACATCCACCATATCTGAAAATTATGAAATATTAGTAGTATCTTGAACTAAATAGACAATGTTGGCATAAAATATTTTATTGTGTTTTTTACTCCATCTCATGAATTTATTGATATTTTATGATTCTTGGTTTCGATTTCCATGCTAACACTCGATTCATCATGCATGCTAGCACTAGTACAAAATGACTAATTAGTTTCTAAAAAGACAACTAAAATTTGTATATAAATGACCATTTTTCAATCGGTGACCAATAGTAGCTGATTTACAATATCTTATAATGCGGCCAACTTTTAGTCATTTTTCGCTTGGTCATTAATTGGTTTCCTCAATTTTACCATCTAATAGTATATTTAGTCATAAATTTGGTCATTAATTTTTCATTGGTTTAGTCATTAATTGCCGCAACTGACAAAATATACAAAAAAATATATTACTATGAATCCTCAAGAAAACCAATTAATGACCAAAGAACTATGACCCAAATGTTGGTTGTGTTATGAGATACTGTAAATTAGCTACTAATAGTTATATATATGCAAATTTTAGTCATCATTTGAAACCAATCAATGACCAAAGAAATATGACATGCAAGGACATGCAAAATGCTTACTTGTGCATTGTCCTTTGATCAATTGTTGGCCGTAATCAAGATCTACATTATCATAATCATTAAACCCTTTGTACAATACAGACATACAAAATGCTTACTTGTACATTGTCTTTTGATGAATTGTTGGCCACAACCAAGATCTGCATTATCATAATCATTAAACCCTCAACTCTAGATGAAATTTATGCTTTGATCATATAAACCCTCGAAATTGTTTACCCATAAGAACAAAAATATGCATTATCATAATCATTAAACCCTTTGTACAATAAGGACATGCAAAATGCTTACTTGTGCATTGTATTTTGATGAATTTTTGGCCGCAATCAAGATCTGCATTATCATAATCATTAAACCCTCAACTCTAGATAAACTTTATGCTTTGATCATATAAACCCTCACAATTGTTTACCCATAAGAACAAAAATCTGCATTATCATAATCATTAAACCCTTTGTACAATAAGGACATGCAAAATGCTTACTTGCGCATTGTCTTTTGATGAATTGTTGGTCGCAACCAAGATCTGCATTATCATATCATTGAACCCTCAACTCTAGATGAAATTTATGCTTTGATCATATAAACCCTCGAAATTGTTTACCCATAAGAACACAAATCATCTTTAGTAAAAAGGAACAACTCTCTAGAGTCCAAATTCATACCCATGTACAAATGGCCAAAATCTCCACGCCCAATGATCTTTCCCTTCCTCCATCTAATCGTTGATGCTACCATAAGGTGTTTTCCATGAAAACTCCATCTAGGGTTCGAATCCCATGAAATCCATAGACCACGTTGATGGTCTTCCTTCTTTTGGCATTTCCATGCAAATATCAACAAGGCAGAGAAAAATGTAGTGCTACAATGTGATGTTGTAATATGCGAATATTTTATTTGAACCCAACACTAAACTGGAAAAGAAAAAGAAAAGAAATATTTATAATGGAAAAAATAAAAGAAATATTTACAATATAAAATAAAATATATATATTTCAATTGGTTAAATATGAAAAAAGAAAAGTATATATTATAATGGAAAGAATAAAATATATAAATCGCAATTGGTTAAATGATTTATTTTTAATAAGATTGTTATTTTTGCATTTAATGCTAAATTAAAAAGAGAAAAAAGTTAAAAATGATATTGGGATGAGTGTAAACACTTAAATATGGCCTCAATTAATAATAAAAAGTAAATTAATAAAAATAATAAAATTCAATTTGTTATATTTTGATTTTGTTATTAACTTGTGAATATGATTTGTTACCATACCATGGCTTATCAATACTACAAGTCCAAAAGCCATAACTTATTTCACAACCAAAATATTTATAACAATATCACAAGATTCCTAACCATGGATATTCACCCCCAAATTACAATAGGTATTATTAACTTGTAAAAAGTAGCCTCTGTTACAATACCATGGATTATCAATACCACATGCCCAAAAAACATAAATTATTTCACAATCAAAATATTTTATAACAATATGACAAGATCATTAACCATAGGTATTCACCCTCACTTTACCATGGATATTAACTTGTAAATCGACTTTGTTACAATACCATGGGCCAATACCATGGCTTATCAATACCACATGCCACAAAACCATAACTTATTTCATAGTAAAAATATTTTATTTTAATTTAATTTTACAACATTTTTTTAATTGAATCTAAAAAGGAAAATGTTACAATTTGAGATATATCTAAACCCTCTATCCTCATGACTACTAAAAATATTCCATAGAAATTAAATTAAGGTTTTAATCAAATTAAGATAAGATAGATCTATGTTGGTTCTTTATATATATATATATAACCGGCATAGATCCATCTTAGCTAAGGATCCAAGGGATGAGAGCAACCAAATTGACTAATTATAATAGATTAAATATAGTGCAAGAATTATAATAGATTAACTCTATAGTGCATGATTTTTTAAAGTTTTTCATTATTTTATTTTCGTTGACATGGTTGATCCAAAATATAGGTTTAATATTTTACAACCAATCAAGTTTTTTTTTTAATTTAGATAATTTCTTAAACACAATACAATGTGATCAAATTTAAGAGAGAGTTGGGGAGGGGGCCAAGAGAGGGAGGGAGATAGTGAAAAAGATGAAGGGTAGAGAGAGAGAGAGAGAGAGAGAGAGAGAGAGAGAGGAAATAACAAAGACATAGAGAGATAGAGGTGGAGAGAGAGAGGAGTGAGAAGGGAGAGATGGAGAGAGAGTGAGGGAGAGAGGAGAGGAGGGAAGAGAAAGAAGAGGAGAGGATAGAGATAGGGAGAGAAGGGGAAGGGAGAGAGATGGAGACATAGAGATGGAGAAGAATAGGGAGGGGGGGAGATAGTGATAGAGTTGGAAAGAAGAGAGAGAGAGAGAGACGTGGGGGGAGAGATAGAGGGAGGTGGGAGATAAAGGATAGAGAGGACGGAAGATATAGGTGACGAGAGAGAGATGGAATTGGAGGGGGCAGTAGAGGGAGCGAACAAGAAAAACATGGGGGTGACAAGGGAGTCATGGAGAGAGAGCGAGGGAGAGAGGAGAGCGGGAGGGAATAGAGAGAAGGATATAGACATAGAGGGAGAGAAGGGGAAGAGAGAGATAGATAGAGAAGGGGAAGAGAGAGAGAGTGTGCATGTGTATGTTTGGGGGTTGAGATAGAGAGAGTGAATAACAAAGAGACACAAATGAAAATATAGATATTATATAGTATTATATAACCAACCTAGATCCATATTAACCTTATAACTATCAAGTGCTGAGAGAGATCCAATCTCTCAAGGTGCAAACCTTTCCTCAATTTTTGCACTAGAAAAGAAAGTCTACACCTCAAGAGATTGGATCCCTCTCGGCGCTTGATAGATCCAGGGTTAAGATGGATCTAGGCCGGTTAATATAAAATTAAAGTAGTTGTTATTCATATTATAGTATTGAAAATTAAAATGTCTCTTCAAATTAATTTCAGATTGGAACTAGAACCAATTAGATTCAATGAATAGTTTTTTACAAAATACATAAATATTTTTTTATTAAAAAATATATTTTTAAAATTACAAATTATTAGAGATAAATAATGAAAAGTTGGCTTACCTATACACCATGTGAAGATGAAGAAGTGCTTAAGGAAAGATAACCTTTCAACCAATCTTCAAGAGCCTTTCAATCCCCTATCACTTGTAAGTTTAAATTGCTTGACACAATTAAGATGACTGACATATAATTGTAGTATTTGTTAAGTAGTTGTATTTTTGTTCTTAGACTAAATTAGTCATTCATGTTAGTCATTTTTGGTTGTATTACTTATTAGCTAGTCAAGTATTTTAACCTACGACTAAATTAGTGATTTATGTTAGTCAATTTTAGTTCGGTCACTTAAGATTGCTTATTTTTTATAATATTTCACTTGGAAAAACTATGGTGACTAACTTTTTTAGTCACATAGTCACTAATCTCTCATTTTCTACTAGTGCTATGAGTGACATCTAACTTGCGAAGCACTTGAAGTGTATCACATAAATCTTCAAGACTTGGATAATTATGGGAATAATGGCCATAATTATCACACAAAGCACAAGGGTGATACATTCGCAAGGATATGTTATTCTTATTTGACACGGGTAAGGTGACATGGACCTCAGGAATGTTAGAGTCAAGAAAGGTATAGACACCATATTCTTGATACGAGGGAGCTCAGGACAATTATTGGTAGCATGCCCAACAACATCGCACATAACACATGGAGGAGTAGGCTTTGTTGGTTTAGGAGGAACTGGAGTTGTTAGGGGTGCCTTGTCTTTGGTTCCCTTTTTATGGGCTTTGCCCCCCTCACTAGATTCTTTCACAACATGATTGCCTTCATGTTTAGGTTGTTTTGGAATTGAAGGAAAGAACGGAGTAGGAACCATAGGTTGAATCGAGGTCAAAGTTGTGTAAGGTTTGAGTTGATTAGGAGGAGTGTTTGTAGGAGCATCAATGTACCAAATTGGGATCCCAAAGGTAATGTTAGGTAAGCTCAATGTAACCATGACAGGGGTAGTATAAATTCCAGGAGGTGGGAATAACAAAGGTATCTGACCAGACAGGTAATGTCCTGGGGAATGAGTCAAATATGGTTAAGACCTGGGGGAACAATTTTGGGCTGAAAAGGAGCAGGAGATATACTAGTAGAAGGAAATGATTCGGGAGGAATCGTACCTGAAAGATGGGTTGAGTTAGGAGTAGGAGGTTGCAAAGGAGTTTGCTATTGTGAAGGCATACCAAATCATTTTTGGGTGGCCAGTGATGCCTGAAGCATGCAAACACTAGACAAGCTAAGCTCAGGAGGACTAGGAAGTGGGCCATAATAAGCCCTAAGCAATGTGGAATCTTTATAGACTGTAAGAGATAGATTAGTTAAGGAAGTGATAATATTATTTCCAATCATCGATGAGATAGTGGTCTGAGGAGATGTCTGAGACTGAGGGTCATAGTAACTCAGCTTATCGATAGTGGCGATATTTCCATTATGGGGAAAACACATCTTGTGAAATATAACATATTCGACAGCAGACATGGAGTAGGTATAACTACGACCCAAAAATATATTATAATCTAATGGGGAATCAATAACTTCGATATCAATTAAGATAGTATTGCGAGCAACATTGATAGGGCAATTGTGATACAAATCGAGGGGCAATGAGGGATGGCCATCCCAAGCACAAAGAGTGATAGTGGATGGGGACATATTAGGGGAACCAAGGTGCTTCCAAACACTAGTGGCCATCACACATGTGGATGCGCCTTTGTCTATAGTACACCATTGAACTATGGCGGAAACTGAGGAAGGAAGGGGAGGATGTTCCTCTTTGTCAACATTGAAGACAATTAGATGATCGTCAGAAGGATCCATAGCAACTAGAGCAAAGATTAGAGATTTCCGTTGGGATGGGCACATCTATAGGACTTCCAACATTGACATGGTAGTAGGAGACTACACCAGGTCATCTACTATGCTATAGGTATTGGTGTTTTTAACAAAAGAAGAATTTCGATGTAATGGACCTTTGGGGATCTTGGGGGGAATATCGAATTTAGGTGGAGGGATCTATAAGGTACCATTTTGTGATGATAGAGGCTTAGTGGATACTTTGGGTTGGGAATCAGATGCTAACTTTGTAATCGTTTTGTCATATTGATGTGACTAAGGAGTCACCATTTGTTAGCGTAAATATTTCGGAAAGGTGTACCAAAAATACTTCACTTAAGTCACTAGTGGTAAGTGATCCTAACAAAAAGATGTGGTTGTTTACACTTTAGATCTACAATGAAAAAAGAGGAAAACCCTGCAACAAAAAGATCATGTGTATTATAAAACATAGAACAACAAAAAAAAACGATGTAATAATCTAATAGAATAAGACTTTATTATAACACCTCGTGAGGAAGATTTACAAAAGGGTTTGTAAACCCCCCTTCGTGGGATGTGTCCTTTGATGTCCTTGTGCTCTCAATATGTAGAAAAACCCAAAACAAAGATAGAACTCAAGTGGGAGCTCAAATGACATGAGATGATAATGGTGACGATGATAGTGATCATGGTGAAGAACGAATAAAAGACCCTCTTATTTATAACAAAGTATTGAGTTGATTTCGAAAATGAAAAATAATAAAATAATATTGACCAAATCAAGATCTAACCGTTAGGAATACTTTACTATATTTTTTGGAGAAGGAAAAGATATTCAAAATGGTCAAATATATTTATTTATAAATAATTAACAAATAAAATGATTTATTAATTACTTCGCGAGGATTAAGAAATGAGTGAAATTGAAATAATTATTAAATGGTGATTTAATAATTATTCCAAATGTAGGATTAAGGAATAATAAATAAATTGTGATTTATTTAATTGTTCCAAGGTGATTTAGTCAAATATGAAAGGGATAATTATCAAATAATGATTTAATAATTATTCCTAGAGAAAATTAAATAAATAATGATTTATTCAATTATTCTCATGGGGTATTTTTATTTTAAGCATAAATAATTTAATAAAAATGGTTTATTAAATTTCCCTATGGTGAAAGTGATTTTACTATGGTAAAATTAATCCTACATGGTGTATATTGATCCACCTAGTTAGAAATGGTTAGGTGATCACTTTTTAGATGATAACAATTAGTGAGGGAAAAAGAAGGTTGCTTCATTCAGTTAGAAAAAAGAAGAATCAAATAAACAATTCATTTGGTTAAAATAAAAGAAAATGGAAATCACGTCAAAATTGTAGCATGCTGTTTTTCACCGCAAGTTTCAAAAACTTACAAAAGTAGAGGGCATGACCTCAAAGATCCCTTTGTAGCCTAAAAAGCAGATATTGCAACATATTCTTAGCTAGGTGAAGTCCTCATAGTGGGTGATTTCAATGTTAGGAATTGTTATAGACATTTTTGGGCACTGCAACCCTAATCATGCATGTCCATAAACCAAGGACTTCTAAGTCCCTAAAAGTGTTGCTTCACACCCTAAAGGAACAAGGTCAGCTGATTACATCATCTCCCAGAATTTCTCCATAGAACACTGCTTAGAACTGGTCTAAACTGGACCATACAGACTGCCCAGTGCAAAGGGTGCGATGCATCTCACCTGCTCAGTGTAAAAAGTGTGACGCATACTGGAATTCCCTTCTGTAGGGTGCGATGGGTGAGAGTAGACAAATGGCAGAGACGGTTTGCAAGGTGGATGATCATGGAATCTTCCAGAAGCTTCTCCTGTGACACTTGCCTCTCTGAATTCGCCCAAGGATGAGTAAGAGATCATCAATCTCCAAGTGGAATCAAGAACTATCAGAGAGAAGACACTTAATCAAAAATCCCAGAAGCTAACTCACCCCCCTACAATCATCTATATATGGATCCCTCATCACAGAGATCCAGGGGTTGGATCTTGTATCTTGTAAGGAAGTGTAGTTGGTTTTCCTGGTGCAACATCATAGTGTTGGTTGATCTGAGCTTTCATGAGGTGAAGAAGGGCTTTCATGCTGAGAGGATGATGCTGGGTCAGACAATTTGTTGTAATCCTCTTTGCTATTCTTGATATTAATAAAGATATTCAAGTTTTCCTCCACATTCTTGTATGTTTGATGATATATGCATTTTTGTGGTCAATATATATCTGGTCCTGTATTGTTTATGATTGTAGATCTCTATTCTTCAATAGTATTATGTTGCTTTGATTCCACAGGTGCTCTTTGAAGCTAGGTAGACGAAGGAGGAGCAACAAAGATCTGTCAGAAGGGAGAGGAACCAAACAAGGAACCAAGCGCAAGACTGAGGTTGGTGTCCTTTGTTCCCCTCTTATCTACTTCTCATAAAGGAAAGAGAAGGTATTTTTAGTTTGTGTGTTTCTAAGATAGCTACCAGTCTTAGTGGGACTAGCAGCTCCGAGTGGACACTAGATTTCCCGACAACAGGACTGCAAGTGAGCAAGCTAGCATTCTTTGTTGTAAAGAAGATTGTGATGCTATCTGGCTTACAAAATAGAGTAATCATCAGTGGGAAAGAACTTTAGAGGACACAGGTTGAAATCTCTTTGGTGAAAAGTTGCTTACACAATGTGGGGCTTTCGATTTAGTCATTTATAATGGTTTGACTAGATGGGAAAAGTCTGGTCATTTCACTTGCACTACTTACAATGGAGCAAGTGTAGTAGATTATGTTATTTGATCACATGGTTTGTGTGAGAAGATGGAGGAAGTTTTGATTTTAGATTAGCTTTGGGACTTAAAATCGGATCACAAATCAATTTATTTAAGTTTCTCTTGGACTGGAAAGAAGTATTTATTGTCAAAAACTCAGTGTGTTCAACAAATCTCCCAAAGGGAAGAATTATTTTGACTCCAGAAAATTGTAGTACCTTCAAAATAATGCTAGAGAGACTCTTCAAGAAGGAGAAAATTCCAATCCATGACCTTCATAGTCAAGAATTAACACATTTAATTCAAAACACACTTGCATAGTGCAAAAGAGAAAAAATTATGAAGTCTGAAACAAATTTCTTTCCGGTTAATGCTTGGTTTGACAAGGAATGAAAAAATGCAAGGAGAATGTAGAAAGAGTCAAACAAGGATAGCATAAAGCTCAAAGGTTAAAAAAAGATACTAAGAAAGAAAAAGATTGATTTCATGGTTTCAAGGAGGGAAGAACTAATATTACTTGGGAAAAATAACCCCAAATTATTTTAGAAGGAGCACAAACTGAGAAAGATCCAAATTGAAAATAGTATTACAACTTCTAAATGGTTTGACTATGTAGGAAAACTTAATGGGAAAGATCCCAAGGTTGACCCTCCTCCCTTAGTCAACACTAATACTGAACTCTTCATGGTGTAAGAGGTAGGGATGGGTATCAAGAAGTTGGGTGTTGGAAAAGAAAAAGACTTAGCTGAACTCCAAGTAGAGTATCTAAAGTGGGGCTTAACATTTCTTGCACCTCATATTACAAAAAATTTCAACAACATTACACAACAGGGGTTCCCCATAGATTGGACAACGAGTATGGAAATACCTCTTTTTAGGAGTGGTGACGCTAATAATCCCTCCAGCTATAGGACCATAATGATAAACATCCCGTTGTTTGCAAAATTAAATGGAAGCATTCTAGAAAATAAAATCAATAAATGGGCAAAAGAAAGAGATAAATGTGGTAAAGGGCAAGTAGGTTTTAGACCTAAACATTCCATAGTTGATCACAGTATAATTTTAAGGCACATAATTGAAAATTTTTGGGAGAAAAAGGAAGAAGCTTTTAGTTTCTTTGTTGATTTCAGAAAAGCCTTTGACATGGTTCCTAGGGATAAGCTTTGGCATAGAATGGAGGAACTTGGGGTTCCTAGGTTGCCATAGTAAGACATATAAGGTGTTATATATATATATATCCACTCACATGTGAATTCATAGGTCATTGTATTGCAATTTCTTTGTTTCTTTAGAAAAAAATTTGGTAGATTCCTTTCAATTCATCTCATGTTCGGTGGAGCATTTTTTCCTTGAACATGATATTGAGCTCTGGGATCTTTTGGAAAGCTTCATATTTTCACTTAAAAAATTATTCTAAGATAGCTTTCCAAGTATCAATGACTTGTAGCTTTTATGTGAACTCTACCATGGATGACACCATTTTATTTTATTCTATTGGTGCAATTTTAGGAGATAACCAAGTCTGACCTTAATGCACTATATTTAATATTGTATATGTGCTTTTTATAATCTCTAGGGCATCATACCTTAATGTGAGGCTTTAGAATTCCTCCATCTTGGTGACGCTACCAAATTCTAATGCTTATGCACACACCCAGTCATATTGCTCCCTATATTTCTATATCTACTAATCAATCTATTTCTTGGTCACAACTATAATATCCTTATGGTTTTGGAAATTATCCCATACGATTTGGAATTTAATGCACAACTATTCTAAGCCTTCATTCTTAGACTACGCTTTAGCTATGGTGGGGTGAATCATAAAGATAAACATTTTCCTAGACATGTTTGCTTTAACTATTGCTACTTGCGACTCCTCCCATGCTTTCCCTATGACATATTTCTTTTCAACTTAAAAGGAAAATAAAATGTGTCCAACCATACTATGAACTAGGTGGGGTTATGGGTATCATAATCAGCTATGGCCACCTAATCCATGAACCCCTTCACCTTATCATATTTCTTTGTGAATTGCACCTACAAATAAAATATATCCATGTGATAGAAAGGTTTTTTGAGATCTCGAATAGGTGTAATCTTTCCCCTCAGATTTTTCTTATTACTCCCTTAGCTTGTAGTGCCTCCTACCTCCTCCCATGTTTCTTGAGGCATTCTTTTTTTGCTCCAATGCTAGAATATGTCTGATCGCATTACTGCAAAAATAATAGACCCAACCCAATGGGTCTCTCTCATATAGATTATAAACTAACCACTACCTATAATTGCTTCCTTTGTATTCCTAAACAAAATTAGCCTTTTCTTTGTCATTCTTGCTTCTAACTAGTCTAGGTTCATCTCTTAAATATTATCAACTCCACAATCTTCACAACTCCAAATGAGGGCTCATCATTAATGGGAATTTACTAGTTTGGGTGCGACCTCTACAACATTTATACCGCCAACTACTACATATCACATCCATATTAATGGTGACAAGACCTCATTATTTCATCCAAACTTCCCTACAAAAGTATGAAATTTTGACACAATGACCTTCCCTCCTGCAAACACATTACCGTATGCCAACACACCCTCAACCTGTGGCCCATCCAATTATTAGTTTCCTTGTATCCTATGACAACGATCTCTTCCCTTCTACAAATCCTTGGTTATGGCTAATTCCTCAATGACATAGATTTGATGTGGTGGTGAAACTTAACTGCATAACCATAGACCTAGTATACCTTTTATTTATAGACCTAGGAAGTGACAAATAAGATAAATTCATTTTAGTGACGAATCAAAGCTAATAGAATGGAAATGATGGGAAATGAATTTTCTTAAATTGGAAATTCTACTATAGCAGAATAATAATATAAATATGTACAAATTTATAATAGAACATAGCAAGAATTTTAAGATTTGAACAATAAGATTATAAGACAATTCTAAAGTTCTAAAGCCTAATGCTTTAAAAAATGAATTGGTAGTGAATATATTGTTTACAAAGATTCTTGGAATACTAAATAGTGATTGGATTATATTGATTTTATCTGGTTACTTGGAAAACTATTGAATGCAAGGATAACAACTTATCAAACAAACCTACTAACAACTCCTTATAATATTATTGAATCTCTCCTAAGTAAAATATATGGAGCATAAAATTCCATGAACTTCAAGGAATCATAGGTTCCACTAATAAACACAATAACCAAATCAAACACAATATTTAACTAAACAACCATTCTTTACACTTCCCTAAAACCAATCATTACAAGGGCCAAGTAAATAACACTTGTGAAGCACCAAGATTTTTTTTTTTTTGTAAACAAGGTAGTACTTTCTATATTTACTTTTCAAAATTTACATTCAAAACTTCGATCAGCCACCTGCCCAAAGGAAACTAGGTGGTCATCGATCAACATTGTATCCACTCCAAAATTTAAATAAGTTCATCAGTATCATCAATTTCTCCTAATTTCCTATCTTTGGTCTTTTAGACATAAACATTCAAAAAAACTTAAAGATAAAGAAACTACTCCTCATCTGAGGAGCCTATCTGGAATGTTTCCTTCTCTTCCAGGCTCAACGTCTTCTTTCCAGTAGTCTGCGACTTCTCTTTCAGGCTCAACATATTCTTTCCAGTAGTCTGCGACTTCACCCCTGGGCCTGGGAGCTCTCGTCCCTACTGGAACAATTTCCACTTTATCTCTGACAGATTTTGCTTAATTCAGTCCAAGGCAAGGTTATTCCTGCATGTCTATATCTAAATGGTCGCTAGTTCTTTCAGCATTTCCCCACGGCCCAGTTCCAGTTCCTTGTTTTTCTCTTACCTATTCAGGACTTCCCCTTCCATGTGTTCTTGATGGAGGGTCATAGCTTGGGCAACAATATGTTTCATTATCTAATATTGTTGCAAAGTCCTGGTATAGAGAGATTGTAGACCATTTGTTGTGCTTGGTTCCTGTACCATTTCTTCCCATTCTTTCGGGGGAAGGTCTCTGCCTCGTATATTTTGTCTTAGGTCTCGTTCCTAACTCCAAATCTGGTCCTAGATTTCCTGTGAATTCGCCTTAATGTAGGCGTCAACTAGTTTCTTAATCTGTTCCCTAGTCGATGTCCTTCCTTTTTTCTGGCTTATTCTGCTTGTTCCTTCTTCTTGCTTAACATTTCTCTTGCTTCGTCTAGATGCCATGTTTTTGCTGATCAACTTTCTGGTGCTCTTATCCTTCAAATGCTCAGGCTAGGGTGCAGTGTTCCCCTTACTGTTTGTTAGACCTATCACATTATGAACACAGTTGTTAGTTTTAGCCTTTGGGGTGGTATAATTGAAAAGGGTGGTGCTACCATCCCTCATCCTAGGACCTCTCAAGTTGTGGTTGTCTCGTTTATGCAGATCTGAGGCCTCTCTGGAACTTTCAGGTTCTGAGCTTCCACCACTGAGGGTTGCTCTATGATAGTTAGCATGCTTTTTCTGGGGCAAGCGACCCACCTTTCTTGCAAGGCCCCTCCTATTTCTCCTAGGCTTACCTATCCCCATCCCCGGATTTTGTTCCTCTGGTTCAAAGTCCCCTTCCCAATTTCCTTCAGATTCCTTGTCTCCTATGGGATGCTCCTGGTTCCACTCTCGGATTTTCCGGGTTTTCCTTTCTGAAGGCATAGATTGAGGGTTTGATATGCCCGAGTCTCCCCGACTGTTGCAGGGGACATGGCTGGATGGGTCCTTCAGGTCCTGTCTGCCCTTCTCCTTACTGTTATACCCACCCTTCCCAGCCATGGAATCTCAGGGTTCTCCCCTGTCCCAAACTACCTTACCTCTGTAACTAAATCTACAGAGATGTAGATTATCCCTGTCTACCTTCATGCCTACATTATGCTTCATGAGAAAACTTTTTTCCAACGGAGGGGGAGGAAATTTAACATACCCGTCGACCTGGTTGCACTGTTCTATCTTCTGCAACTGTCGTTGGCTGTCAATGTGTTTTCACTCACCACCTTCCTGCTTTCACGTCCACATGCAAAATGCATGGTTTCCCTCATACTAGACTCTTTTCATATTCCTTTGTCTTACTCTTAGCTCCAACTATATCTATTTTCGTCCATCCGTGGCACGTTCTCCAGCCCACTTTCCTTGGGATGCTGCCCTAATGTCTTATCCTTCGTGCTTCATTAATGTTTATCTTCTCCCAGCTGCTCTTGCCGTCCATTTGCTAACTTCGCATTGCCATTTGGTTGTCCTTTGCTGTCCCTTCTCGGTCCTATTGTCCTATTCTCCCTTCCCCCACCTCTTTCCATTTCTTCCCCCACGCTTCTTGGGTCAATCCTTTCTCTTTCCTCTTTCATCATTCATATCCTCTCTGTCCTTTTTTCTGTCCTGTGCTATTCCATGGGTGATCTATGCTTATCTTCTTGCGTCTGTCTTCGTCCTTCTACCCTCCCATCTGCATCACCCGAATTCTCTATCTGTCACTTATCTGCTTCGACTGCCTATTTCAGTTCGTTCATTTCCTCATTCTGGCTGATCTCTGCTTCTCCCACGTCTAACTATTGCTCTCTATTTTAGAATCCCCAGTTTGCTAGGAGGTCCACTGGTGCATTTCCTTTCCTTTTCACATGGGAAGAGATGGTATAAGCCAGTCACTAAAGGTGCTTTTCAACGTTTTTTATTATCCACGTCGTCCTCCAGCTTTTGCTTAGTTTTTCCGCGGGTATTCCTTGCTGTAGTTGTTTTATGGTTTCTATGACCAGCATGGATTCCCCTTCTATCTGCAATCTATGGTACCTTTCTCTTATCGCTATCTCCAGTCCCCTGTTTAGTGCGTGATATTCTGCTTCATTGTTTGTGGCAATGTCACAGTCCATTGCATATGCCCTTATGATCTTTCCTTCTTCATTTCTGAATATCCCTCCAATACACGCCTCCCTTGGGTTGCCTTTGGCTCCCCCGTTAAAGTTTAGTTTTATGAATCCTTAGGGGGGATTCCTGTAATTTTCTTCTGCTCTTGCCTTTTCTGCATCATGTGCCTTCCTTATGCTACTTGAGTTTTTTACTTTAATTTCAAAGCGGTTCATAATATTTTTTTCCATGCCTTCCGTCTTCTAGTCTTCCTCTGTATAGTTTCCCAAAATGATTGTTTCCCTTATGTTTCTCATAATTTGGTCCCAGATTTCCCTTGTGTCATTTTTTTCTATTCTGAATATTACCTTGTTTCGGGATTTCCAAAGGTTCCGCAAGAGGAACCCAATTGGCAGATTCCAAGTGTGGTTGAGGATTATGTTGCGGTACGGTTTACTGCTCCACAACTCTATTGTTATTCTAATGCTTTCTAATTTTCTTCTTGTAATCCCAAAAAGTTGTTGGTGATTTTGCCACAAGATGTTACTTACATTGTAGGAATTTGCGACATGCTCCATGGTTTCCTCTTGAGTTTGGCATAGCGCACAGCACAAGGGCCCATGCGTCCCTTTCCATCTTAATTGATCCCAAGTAAAGGCTCGCCCATGTAGCGCTGTCTAGGTAAAAAATGCCACTTTTGGCCAGGTTTTTAACTGCCAGATTCTTTTCCATTTTTTGTATCTGCATTTCCAGATCCTCCTGTTGTCATATGGTAGCCTTCTGATATTGTGAACATGCCTTCAATGTGTTTGCCCCATCTTATTATATTTGGTCCTTCTTTAATAGCTATTTTCATGGTTGCCGATTTTTTATGATAGATAGTCCATTGGTCAGTTTCTGGGGCTTCAGGCCAGTCTCTCTTCATCTTCCATTTTCGCCAATAGCTATTTTGGTCATCTACCCAGTAGTTTCTTACTGTGTATTCCACTACTTTAGTTGTGTACTGTTGTATTTTGTGTAGCTATGGTTCTTGACTCAGGGCTCTTTGTTTCCACCCTTCCTGCCAAAAATCTTCTTTGTCTCCCTCACAGATTTACCAAAAGTTTTTTTTTCTTATCAAGGCTTTGTTCGTATTGGCCAGGTTCCAAATCGTTGAGCCTTTCTTTTCTGACAAGGCTCAGATTTTTCCTTCCGTTGTCCGTGCTATCTCATATTTTTGTTCCCACAATAGTTTCCATAGGTCATTCCCTCCTTGAATCCATCTCCACCATAATTTTGCCCCCATAACTTGGTTTAAATAAAAGGGTCTCTGAGTCCTAGGCCTCTCTCTTATACCGATCTGCTTAACCATGTTCATGAAAGTAAAGCCCATTTTTTTGATTTGTTTGCCCTTTGCCATAGGAACTTTTTAAAGATTTGCACCATTTTCTGACATATGGTCTTAGGGATTGCTTGACTTGCCATTTGATAGACTGGCATAACTTTTGGAGGACAGATTTCAGGAGTATGAGATGGCTCGGTGTATTGAGCATTCTGAATGTCCAATTGTACATTCTTTTTTGAATTTTCCTTATCAACCCATGCCAATTGACTACTCTATATTGTTGATCACTCAGTTGTATGCCTAAGTATTTTGTGGGGAATTGCCCAATTTTGAACCCAAAGTTCTTGCCAAGAAGGCTTGGCTCACTCTTGGCGTGTTGAAGAAGAATATTCTGTTTTCTGTTTATTCACCTTTGTTCCTAAATCTTTTGTAAATTCTGTCAAAATCTCCCCTAGTTTTATTGCTTGCTTGAGGTTTTCTTGGCTATACATCATGACATCATCCACAAATTGTTGATGTGTGATAGCTATGTCTTCACCCCATAATCTTAGCCCTTAGAATTCTCCTCTGCTTACTCTGGCATTGATTAAGTGACCTAGGCCATCCGTTGCTAAGATGAACAAGAACGGTGAGAGAGGATCTCCCCGTCTTAGACCACGGGAAGGCTTAAAGGTATCTGTGGGGGTCCTGTTAAGTAGGATTGACATACTAGGTCTGGAGATCATGGAAATTATCCATGCTATCCATCTATCATCAAATCCATATGCTTGAAGGATTTCTTGTAGATATTGCCAGCTGAGTTTATTGTAGGCCTTCGCTAAGTCTAGCTTGACCATCATTCCTTTATCTCTGGTTTTCTTTAGGGAGTGAATCACCTCTTGCGCAACTACAATCCCATCCATAATCTGTCTACCTTTCACAAACTCTGTTTGTTCTTTTGCTATCAGTTTTGGGAGTAGGGGTCGTAATCTTTTTACCATGATAGTGGCCATAATTTTATAGATTACATTGCAAAAAGCTATTGGTCTAAAGCTGTGGGGTTCTTCAGCTTGATCTACTTTTGGTATTAAAGCCAGAAAGGTTGCATTCCATGTCGGGTGTATTCTTTTATGGCTTCTTGATTCTTCTACTGCATTTACAATATCTTTTTTCATGAACCTCCAAGTTTCTTGAAAGAATTCCGCTGTAAAGACATATGGTCCGGGAGCTTTAATTTTAGCCATTGAATTGACAACTTCCTTAACCTCCTTCTCAGTAATTACACGTAGAAGCGTAAGGTTTTGATCCCTATTTACCTTTTTTGGGATATATTGTTTGATCCTTGCTATCTCCTTGCCCTGTCAGTATGCCCTTGAAATGTTGGATAAGGAGATTTTCCATTTCCTCTTTCTGGATTACCCTGTTACCTTGTTTATTTTTTAGGGAGAAAATTTGGTTCTGCTGCCTGTGTTGCTGCATTGCCTGATGGAATAATTTTGTGTTCCATTCTCCCTCTTTTAACCATTGAACACTTGACTTTTGGCACCAAAGTATTTCCTCCTGCTTTCTTCTTTCTTGCAGTCAGATTAGCACCTCTCCTTCTTCCTGCGCACTCTCCTCTGTTCTTCCTTCTCTATGATTTTTTGTTGTATCCTTTTCATGGCTATTTGGGGTTGTTCCTTGTCTTTATGGATGTTGCCGAATTCTTCTTTGTTCCAAGTCTTAATTTTTCCTTTCAGCTCCTTGAGTCTCAATTGGAGTGTGTGCATCTTGTTCCTACCTTGTATTTCTCCTTCACTATTCTGCCACCAGGTTTCCAACTTGTCTACGAGTGTTGGATCTCTTAGCCAAAAGGCTTCAAACCTGAAAGGTTTGTGCTGGTTTTGATTGTTCAAGGCAATTTCAAGTTTTATTGGCCAGTGATGTGATCCTTGGCATGGTAAGATCATTGCTTCATAGAATATATCTTTCCCAAGGAAGTGTTCTGTGGCTAAGAACCTATCCAATATGGAGGCTATTTTCCTGCTACCTCCTCTTCTATTATTCCATGTGTATTTTCCGTTGATAGTATTTATATCAATCAATTGGAGGGTTGTCTGGGTTTCCCTGAATCTCTCCATATCTGCATCCTCCATTTGCATTCCTCCTTTCTTTTCTGTTGTGGTTGTTATTATGTTAAAATCTCTTGCTATCACCCATAGTTTTTCTGTGTGTAGGTTGCCCATTCGACGCAGTTGAGTTAGGAAGGCCTCTCTCTCAAGAAGAATGTGAGGCCCATACACTGCTGAAACCAGGAACTAATATTTATGCCCTACCATTCTGAATATCCCTAATAGAATCCTTCACATTCCTATCCATAGATCGGCCATTACTTATGCTGGATTCCATAGTATTGCTATACCCCTTGCACTCCATTTTGCATCTATTGTCATACTTTCATAGTGTGGCTTAATTTTTGTTAGAATTTCCTCCATTTTTGTTCCCATTATTTTTGTTTCTTAAAGCAACATGATCTGAGGTTTTTCTTTTTTGATCCTCTCAACCAAATATCTTTGCTTACCCTTGCTGTTGAGCCCTCTTATATTCCATGGTGTAATAAACATTGAGATGGTTGGGTTGTTTGGTGGAAGACCTCTAAGAGCGGCACTACTCTTCTTGTGTTGACTAACATTTCTCCCATTATTTGAATGGATTCTTGTAGGTTCTTCTATCCTCATTTTTCCCCCCTTTCCCTTTGTGTTGATGTTCCTAGCTAATATCCTGTTGTGCTCCAAGTTGTTCATTCACCCCTATTTTCCCACTCTCTTGCTTTTCTTTATATTTTTGGAAGATGTCTTTGTATAGTATTTTTATCTTCCTCTAGGATAAACCGTTCATCCTGGTTTTTCCACTATCCAGTAATTTTTTTAGAATTTCCTCTTCTGTGCTTGGGTCATCCCTTTTATTTATATCTACTTCCATTACTTCATACTCCTGGTATACTTTCGTTTCTTGATTCTCCTTTTCTTCTGGTTCTTCTTGAGCTTTCTGTTTATTGTTTTTGTTATCCTGCTTTTACCCCCATCTTCCTGATTTGTCTCTTCTTGGTAGTCCATATTTTGGGTTTCTCCCTCCCCTTCTTCTGTTTGTAGTATTTCATACCTGTTTGTCTCTTGACTTTTGGTTTGTTGTTCTTTTCTGCCTTTTTGCTGGGATTCTTTAGTGGGTCATTTCTTGGGTTTTGCTTCTTGAAACCCCTCATCATCTTCAATGGTTTTCCTCTATTGCTTGGTCTTTCTCTCCTCTTCCTCTGCATTTAAGGGACATTCCTTAAAATGTTATCCATATTCATGGCATTTTCTACATCTAAATGGTATATGTTCGTAGTCCAAAGCTTACTGCCAAACCTCCTCATGATATTCTAGTTCGACTGCACCTGGTATAGGGTTTGCAATTTTCATGTATACACATATTCTTGCATACGAAGTATATCTCCCTCTTTTAGTTGATTCTGCTATCTTTACGAAACTGCCTATGGTGTTCCCTATACCTTCGAGAATCTTTGGGTCCTAGAAATCCATAGGTAGTCCAAACAATCTAACTCATACAGGTGCTGCTAGAAATTTTTCTTGGTTTGGGTTAAACATCCCTCCCAATACCTCATAAATAAACCTGCATTGTTATGGAAATGTGGTCCATTTTCAAAAAAATTCTCTTTGTCTTGCAGGTTTGAGAAGATTACCGTAAAGAAATCGTGTGTGCCCATCTTCAATTCAATGTGGCCACGTGGCTGCCATTTCTGTTGGATCCATCTTGTCAATTCTTCTTCTGAGGGCCAGACTCTGATGAACTTCCATATCAATGCATGGTCCTTCATATAGCTTCTTTACCTTTCCAGTTTTTTCATTGGAATGACAAACCTTAGTTTCTCCACTGCACAGGGCAGACATCTTCCTTTGCTTCCTGCTTGTCAGCGTGCTCCTAGGACTGGTCCTGGTGTCCTTTGTACATCCTCCTCTTTGTTGTTTTTGGTTCCTTCTCCCACTGTCGCATACCTATAGGAGGGGATCTCTCCCCTCCTAGTCTCCTCTGTCATTTCTGAACCGCTTGTTCACTTCTTTTCGTGCCTGTCTACTTGATTTTAGAGGTGTTCCATGTTGCCTACCTCATGGCAGCAAGGTCATTAGGGTTGCAGAGCTCCAAGAATCCCTCATCATGAGATAGTGAAAAAATGTGAAGCACCAAGACTTTTACATGGCCTCTTGTTAGATATTGTTTGTGTGATCAACATTTTCCTAGACATGTGCTAGAAGTGGAAAAAAATTGACCCTATTATGCATATACAATGCCAATGCATGAGTATCTTATCCACCATTACAAGATATCTAAGCAACTTCTAATTTTTCTATATCAATTGTTGTTCTATGCTACACCTTCAAGATGAAAAAACATGGATGGGTAGTGAACAACTTCCATTGATAATATTTTTGGATATTTTTATTTAAGGAAACATAGTGGGAATGATGATATCAGTATGTCAAAGTTCAACATGTGAAGTTCCATACATGATTCACAAGATGCACAACCTCTACATAGCAGTTTGTGTCTATCCATTGATAAGGTCTCCAAGATAATTCCTACTATAAGTTCCACTAGATAAGTAGATTTTCTCTCTTGCATAGGTTTCCCTTCAATATGTATTAATGATGATGAAATGGATTACCTCATTAATGGAGTGGAAATTTGCATGGCTAAAATAGATGCAGAATGCCAAGGTGTGAGTTCCCAAAGCTCAAACTATTATGTAAAAGCAGAGAAGCAACAATATGTGAAGATATGCTTCGATGATGGGTGGCATATGTTAGATGTGTTGGGAGAAGAATTTAGGAAATTGATATTTGGCAGTCCTCTATCAAGCTCAGTGAAAGCCAAAAAAGGTTAGATGTTTAGCTATATTTTCTTTCATAGTGGTAGTTTTACATTTTATGCATCTAAGATAGTACAACTATTGTATCATATCTTAGATGTTGAAATCCATTTTTTCCTATTTAGTACCAAAATTTTGCATGTACATAAATGTGTAGGTTATATAATTTCATATATTTGCAAGTATATTTGTTGAAAGATATCTTTTTATGCACTACTTTTATTGTTTTATGTCTCATGTGTAGAAGACATTTTTCTTGTTTAGTGGAAATTTTTGCATGTGTACATAAATGTGCATCTGATTGACTTTGAAATGCCAATGCACAAGTATCAAATCCACAATTATAATATATCTATGTAACTCCTAATTTTTCTATATCAATTTTTGTTCTACACTTCAACTCAATGTATGCCAAATAAAGCAATGCATGTAGTGAGAACGGTATGTGATTGGTACATTGAAAAAAAGGGAACATCTTTTAGAGTCTACAAAGCAATAAATGCTCCTCATTTACTCCCTATATATACTATAAAAACTACCTGTACAATAGGTTGTGTATAACACTTTGGTACATGGAGTTGGAGTAGCCTTAGCATGAGACAATAAGTTACCTTGGACCCCAATGTTGGCATTATAACATAGATCTATGACACAGGTGTTGTCCTTGATGGCAACTCTCACAGATGACAGATCACAGTTTAGGCTCGCAGAATGAAGAAAGAAAGGTATACATAGGTTCCCATTGACCAAGCCGCATGTACACGTGGGTTCACAGACTAAAAGGCGCATATGCGTACACATGCACTTTCACGAAAGGAAAGGCACGTACATGTTGGAAAACTTGGTTTTGTCCGTGGTATTTGGTCCATGGTATTGTGACCCATGGTATTGGTCCAAGGTATCTTGTCCGAAGTGTTGACCCTAGGTATTTGGACCAAGGTATTGATTCTAAAGTGGTTTTGGAGCATGGTATTGAGTAAGGCCTAGGACTATAAAGGAGCAGAAGATCATTAGGCAAAGGAACTTATGAATTGTATATCTAATGAAGAGAAAGATCTAGATTACAGGTTATTAGGTTATGGTGCACAACTAGATCTGGATCAAGGATGAACCTGAGTGCGTGATGAAGGATAAGTTCTATTGATGGGTCAATATCTTAAGGCTTGAAGAGAAGTATCTTTGTGTGGTTTTGATCTTTTATCTTAATAATTGGCACATGTCATAATCTGTAAATATGATAATTTGGGTATATCTGATGTTTGAATAATTGTAAAGGTTAAATTATCATTTACAAATGTGTATGTAGGTTCCTTATAGCATTTAAGGTGCATATACACGCCGATTCGGAATTTCAAAAGTGTGTATATGCAGGTTTTCCTTGATACAAATGTGTATCCATGTAGATTCGTCACATTGAAGTAGCATACACCTCATAAAATATGCCTTAGCTACTTCTTATTACTGTTGCAGTGTTCTGGGTTCTGGCTTGGGTTCTAGTTACTGTTACTGTATTCTGGTTACAACATTCAGAGAAGTGATTGTTAGATTCAGTTTTTGGTTGGTACAAAGGAGATTGGTTGATGTAGATATATTTGACGTTTGATTGATGTTATTGATGGATCCAATCTGAAAATTTATGAAAAGTGGTCCCTAGAAGAAAAGAGAAGGTTGTATCTTTCTTCAGGTTAGCACGTACATACTAGTACATCAGCTAGTACAAGAGCTAGGGGGTTGTAGCTCCCTTCCAGGAGAAGCTGGAGAACGAGAGAAGGTTGTAGCCTTCTACTGGTAGAATCCTGCGTACTGGAATAAGGCTGCACCCATACAAAATATTGTAAAAAGAAGTTTCTTATTAAAAAAAAGATAGAGATGATTGCAGCAGGTGGTTTTCACCCACATTAGGTTTCCACCTTATATCTTGTGTTCATGTGTGTCACTGTTTATTCTGTTTTTACTGCTCTTGGTTACTATTTATATGGTTATGATGCACAAATTAAAGATCAAATTATGAAGAATTAACTAAATCATAATTTTACAGGGTATATGCTAGTTGCCTTATATACAGTTGCGTATACACGCAAGTTTCATTAATTGAAGTAGCGTATATGAATCAGAATATTGAAATGAAATAATATTGACTTGCTAATACTGATTCATCCCCCCTCTCAGTATTATTTCCAACAATTGGTATCGGAGCAGGTCCTTCAGAAGAAGCTTGATCGCTTGAAGAAAGATCTATCATCATGAGTACCTATGAAAGAGAGGGATCCATTAGACCACCAATATTTGATGGGAGAAACTTCGTCTATTGGAAGGTAAGAACCACAACCTATCTTCAATCTCTTGGAACAGATGTTTGGGAAATCGTGGAAGGAGGATACACATTTCCATTAGCAATTCCTATAGATATGGCAGATAAAAAGCAGTATGAAACAAATGGCAAGGTTGTTAATACATTATTGGGGAGTCTGTCATAATTAGAATTTGTCAAGGTTATGTAGCTCAAAACTGCCAAAGAAATATGGGACAAGATCGTTCTAAGCTATGAAGGAGACGATCAAGTAAAATGTGCAAAACTACAATCTCTCAGAATTCAATATGAAACTCTCAAAATGCACAATGATGAAAGTATAGCTAATTACCTTTTACGTATAGATGAGATTGTTAATCGCATGAAAAACTTGGGGGAAGAGATAAAAGAAGGTACTGTAATTGAAAAGGTTTTAAGATCCTTGTCTTCTAAGTTTGAATCAAAAGTTTCTACCATAGAGGAAAAGCAAAATCTTCAGAGTATTACTGTGACACAACTGCACGAAATCCCAACTGCTTTCTAAATGAGAAAAGGGGGTCCATCAGATATGAGAGAAGCCACATTCAAAGCTTCAGGAAGAGAAGAACTCAATGAATCAGGACATATTTCAGAAGGAGAGGAAGAAGAAAACTTTGTCAAGAACCTTCAACGAGGTTCTGGAAGATTCAGAGATAAGCTACCTTTCAAATGCTTTGCTTGTGGAAGATTCAATCATTATGCGGCCAAATGTCCTCATAAAGATAAAATTGATAAAGGTAAGGAATCAAAAAAATGGAATAGAAAACAGAATGTAAGTAAGAAGAGCTATTATACGCATGAAGATAGCAATGGTTTATCAAATAGTGATCAAGATGAACATGGTAATGACTATAGACTTCTGATGGCTTTTGAAGATGATGATTTCTTGGATGCTTTAGATGAAGATGGTCTTTATGAAGAAATTTATAAACTTAAATTTTTGTTTAGAAGAAAAGAATATGATTATAGATACTCTGACATTCCAACTTGCTGAAAGGGAAAAACACAATGAAAAATTAGAATCTGAAATTGTGGGTCTAAGAAAAGATATTGCGAAAACAAAAGCTCTCAATCTCATATTTGCTAAAGGATCAAAAACTTTAGATGAAATTATCAAATTGCAACGTTTTCCTCTAATAAAGACGGGTCTTGGATATACTGAAGAAGCATCTCAAGCATAGAAGCCATAAACCTCCAAAAGCTATCTTGATGCAGCAAGGAGAAGTGAACAGTTTGACAATTGTCAGCAAAGGCATAAAGCAAATCACCAGGTAAATCAGATTTAATCTACTTCAAGGGTGAACAGAAGCTTTGACCAACCTCAGGTAAATCATATTCAATTTGCTTCAAGAATAAATGACAATGGATACTACAATCACAAAGTCAATAGGTTCGATAATTGCAGGAATTTCTTTAATGGCCAATTTTTTTCATGTCATAACTTTTGACACAAAGCTACTCAATGTCTTGCTTACAAGACCATCATGACTAGAGAAGCACGAAATCAAAGGAATGTGACTGGGATCATGAAAAGAACCTACAATAACTTTTCTTCTCTTGAAAATGAAATAGAATGCTCTATCTGTAACAACTTCGGCCATGAAGATTCTAAATGTAGGAGTAAATTTTGGCAAACATCTCAGAAGGAGAAAACTTCATTAGGTCCCAAAACATGGAGAAAGAAAGAACCGCAAACAGAAAGATGTGGTATAGCCTTGTATGCAGAAGGACAAGAAAATTAGTGGTACATTGACAATGGATGCTCAAAACACATGACAAGTGATAAAGAAAAACTTCAGTCATATAATGCCTTAGAAAAGGAAAAGAAGGTCTCATTTGGAAATGACACTCCTGTAGTCATAGAAGGTAAAGGCTCTGTTCTCTTAAAAGAAAAGGTTAAAGTTGGGAATGTTACGTATGTTGATGGTCTAAAGAATAATCTATTGAGTGTCAGTCAAATGTGTGATCAAGGAAATGAGGTAGTATTTCAATCAAATGGATGTGTTGTTCGTGAGATTGATACAAGAGAAACAGTGATCAAAGGTATAAGAACTCCAAATAACCTATACATATTCAAGATAGGACAGCAAGGCAGTTTGTTATCTTCCATAGATCAGCATTCCAGAAGATACAATATGCAAATCATGTCAATTTTGTAAGCAAACCAGAGCTCATTTCCCTGAGAAGGAAGGATCAACTAGTAAGCCTCTTAAACTTTTTCATACAAATTTATGTGTTCCATCAAGGAAAAATTCACCTCGTGGAGAAGAATACTTTATATTGTTCATTGACAACTCCTCCAAAATGTGTTAGATAGGACTTCTAAATCATAAAGATGAAGCATTTGAAAAATTCAAAGCCTTCAAAGCGTTGGTTGAAAATGAATCAAATCGAAAAATCAAATTCCTCAGGTCTGACCGAGGAGGGGAATTTACCTCAGATGAATTCTTTGAATTTTGTGAAGAACATGGAATAAAAAGGGAATTCTCTACCGCAAGGACTCCTCAGCAAAATGGAGTGGTAGAAAGAATGAACAGAACTATTCAACAAATGGCTCGTGCCATGCTAGATGAGTCTGGAACTCCTGCAACCTTCTGGGGTGAAGCTACAATTGTTGTCGTCACTATTCTCAACAAAACAAACGTTTGGGTAAACAACACTCAAACTCCACATGAACTTTGGTATGGTAAGACTCCTACTGTAAAATACTTCAAAGTTTTTGGAAGCAAATGTTACATCAAAAGGACTGATGTAAACCTTGGTAAGTTTGAACCTAGAGAAAATGAAGGCATTCTCCTTGGTTAATCTTCCTGAAGTAAAGGATATAAGTGTTATTATAAAAGACTTGGAAAAATTGTTGAAAGTATTGATGTTGTGGTTGATGAAGTAGGCAAAAATCCAAAGCAGGTAAAAACCGAAGATTATGAAGAAGATGAGGATTATCCTTCCACATCAAATCAAACTAATTCTGAAGAAGAAACCAATGAAACACCAGAAGAATAGATAACAGTAGAAGGAAAGACTTCATCTAGGTATGTGCAGAAAAATCATCCAGAGACTCAAATTTTGGGACAGAAAGAGACAGGTGTGCAAACAAGAAGAACTATTATAGAAGCTTCAAGCTATCGAGCATTGCTTTCCACCATCGAACCTCAAAATGTACATGAAGCATGAAAAGATGTATGTTGGGTCAAGGCCATGAATGAAGAGCTTGAGCAAATTGAAAAGAACAATACTTGGGAATTAGTTCCTAGACCTCATGATAAGAATATCATAGGAACCAAATGGATATTCAAAACAAGCTGAATGAAAATGGAGAAGTTATTAGAAATAAGGCTAGACTTGTTTGTAAAGGATATGCTCAACAAGAAGGTATAGATTTTGAAGAAACTTTTGCACCTGTTGCTAGACTTGAAGCCATAAGAATGTTCCTTGCTCTTTCTAGCTTTCAGAACTTCAAAGTATACCAAATGGATGTAAAATTTGCCTTTGTTAATGGATACTTAGAAGAAGAAGTATATATTGAGCAACCAAATGGATTCATCCTTGGAAATTATCCAAAACTTGTATGCAGACTCAGAAAGGTGCTCTATGGTCTATAACAAGATCTAAGGGCCTAGTACTATCGTCTTGACAAATACCTCCATCAACAAGGTTTCTCAAAAGGATCAGCTGATAGCAATCTATATACAAAGATTGACAATGATAAATTGCTAATACCTTTTGTGTATGTTGATGATATCATTTTTGGTAGAAATGAAGAAGCCATGAGTCAAAAATTTGCTTTGGTAATGCAAAAAAGAATTTGAAATGTCCCTGCTTGGTGAACTCACATATTTTCTTGGTTTACAAGTTCAACAAAATAAAGATGGTATTTTTCTATCACAAACCAAGTATCTTAAGCAGATCTTGAAAAAATATGGCATGGAAGATTCCAAATCAGTATGTACACCTATGGTAACAAGATGCAGTCTCAGTTCAAATGATGAATCAGCAACAGTACATCAACCATCCTACAGATCCATGATTGGCACTCTGCTTTATCTAATAGGTACCCGGCGAGACATCATGCATGCAGTGGGAATAGTTGGAATATTCCAAGCAAATCCAAAGGAATCACACCTTCAGGCAGTCAAAAGGATTTTCAAATATCTTCAAGGAACACAGAACTTTGGTTTATGGTATCCTAGGGATACAGATCTTACACTTCATGCATATACAGATGCAGATTGGGCAGAAAGCGTGGATGACGGAAAAAGAACTAGTGGTGGTGCATTTTATATGGGTTCTAGATTAGTATCTTGGTTCAGTAAGAAACAAAGTTCAATTGCATTATCTACAGCTAAAGCAGAATATGTGGCTGATGCATCTTGCTGCACACAACTCCTTTGGATGATGCAAACTTTGCAAGACATTCAAATCACATGTACTCCACCCATCTCCATTCTATGTGATAATACAAGTGCAATCAATATTTCAAAGAATCCAGTCATGCATTCCAAGACAAAGCACATACCTATCAAATATCATTTTCTCCGTGAACAAGTGCTCGAACAAAAGGTCAAATTGGAGTATGTTCCCTCCAAAGAACAGGTTGTTGATATATTCACGAAACCACTGTCCAGAGAGACATTTGAATATCTCGGAAAGAAGATGGGAGTAGTTGATGCATCATCTTGTTGTTGAAACTTATTTGTTTCAGAGAAAAGTGGTTGTACGCAAGTTTCATGAAGCATATCCGCGTACATACGCCAATTTCTATTGATACAGTCGCGTATATGATGGATTGAAGAAAAATAGTGGGCCAGTCTTAGGATGAAAAGGGTCTGATACAGGTCTAACAGTGATCATCTGGCATAGGTTCAGGGGGAGCATATACTTATAATAATGCATTGTTGGCATTATCTTAGAAGATCTTGGTACAAATTCATAATTGTTTTGTTTCAAGTGGAACAGGTTCAGGGGGAGATCATGGTTGCTGGTCTAGATGGTGATTGACAGAAGATGCTGATGATAGTTGCTGACGACTATCATGGTCTTGTTTTAGATATTTGGTCTCTATGTCTTGTATATCTTTTATTATCAAGGTCATGTAACGACCTATTTTGTTTCCCCACTATTCATGGGATGGATGATGTAATGTTCTTATTATGTCATGTATAAACATTTGGTATATCCTCACTTGGTTGGGTGGATGAGTCAATCTTGGTGTATCCCCACTTGGTTGGGAGATGGATGTATGTATGAGTCTTTGGTGATAGGAAGGTCATTTATGATGTATAGAGTCATGTTCTTCTTGTAGAACATCTTTTTGCAGACCTTGCCTACAGTCAAGGGGAGCATGGACATCACACTTCAACATATCAGAGAATTCAACATGTACTCAAGGGGAGCATAATCCTTTGCCCTTGATGACAAAAGGGGAGAGTGACTTGGGGTTTCCATCAAGTCCAAAGGGGGAGATTATTGGCATTATAACACAAATCTATGACACAGGTGTTGTCCTTGATGGAAACTCTCACAGATGACAGATCACAGTTCAGGCTCATAGAATGAAGAAAGAAAGGTATATATAGGTTCCCATTGACCAAGCCGTGTGTACACGTGGGTTCGCAGACTAAAAGGTGTGTATGCATACACACACACTTTCACGGAAGGAAAGGCACATACATGTTGGAAAACTTGGTTTTGGACCGTGGTATTTGGTCCATGGTATTGCGACCCATGGTATTGGTCCAAGGTATCTTGTCCGAAGTGTTGACCCCAGGTATTTGGACCAAGGTATTGTTTCTAAAGTGGTTTTGGACCATGGTATTGAGTAAGGTGTAGGACTATAAAAGGAGGAGAAGATCATTAGGCAAAGGCACTTATGAATTGTATATCTAATGAAGAGAAAGATCTAGATTACAAGTTAGTGGGTTATGGTACACAGCTGGATCTGAATCAAGGATGAACCTGAGCGCTTGTTGAAGGATAAGTTCTATTGATGGGTCAAGATATTAAGGCTTGAAGAGAAGTATCTTTGTGCAGTTTTGATCTTTTATGTTAATAATTGGCGCATGTCATAATATGTAAATATGATCATTTGGGTATATTTGATGTCTGAATAATTGTAAAGGTTAAATCATCATTTACAGAATGGTATGCAGGTTCCTTATAGCAAAGGTGCGTATACACGTTGGTTCAGAATTTCAAAAGTGTGTATACGCAAGTTTTCCTTGATGCAAATGCATATGCATGCGGGTTCATCACATTGAAGTAGCGTACACCTCATAAAATATGCTTTAGCTACTTCTAATTACTGTTGCAGTGTTTTGGGTTCTAGCTTGCGTTCTGGTTACTGTTAGTGTGTTCTGGTTAAAACATTCAGAGAAGTGATTGTTTGATTCAGTTTTTGGTTGGTGCAAAGGAGATTGGTTTATGCAGATATATTTGACGTTTGATTGATGTTACTGATGGATCCAGTCTAAAAATTTATGAAACATGGTCCCTGGAAGAAAAGAGAAGGTTGTAGCCTTCTGTAGGTCAGCACCTACATACTAGTACATCAGCTTGTACAAGAGCTAGGGGGTTGTAGCTCCCTTCCAGGAGAAGCTGGAGAACGAGAGAAGGTTGTAGCCTTCTGCAGGTAGAAGCCTCTGTACTAGTATAAGACTGCACTAGTACAAAATATTGTAAAAAGAAGTTTCTTATTAAAAGAAAAATAGAGACGATTGCAGCGGGTGGTTTTCACCCACATTGGGTTTCCACCTTATATCTTGTGTTCATGTGTGCGACTGTTTGTTCCGTTTTTATTGCTCCTGGTTACTGTTTATATGGTTCTGATGCATAGATTAAAGATCAACTTATGAAGAATTAACTAAATTATAAGTTTATAGGGTATACGCTAGTTGCCTTATATATAGTTGCGTATACATGCAATTTTCATTAACTGAAGTAGCGTATATGAATCAGAATATGGAAATGAAATATTATTGACTTGCTAATATTGATTCCCCCTCCCCCTCCCCCTCCCACCCGCCTCAGTATTATTTCCAACACCCACTATCCTTCTATGTGGGCTCATACAATCTAAAGACAACAAGGAAGATATAAGAAAAGAAAAGGCCCTAGGATCTTTCCATTTGGGAAATAAAGGTTCCAAAGTAATCACACACTAGACATGATCAATTAGCACTGCAAAGTCTAGAAATATAGGTGGCCATCCAAAATGAGGTATCATTGGAAGAGGAACTTCATAGGAGTGTAATATCTTATGATGAAGTACTTTTAGAAATGGGAGGTGGATCTAGGCATAAAAAGGACAAGTAATAAAAGGATCACTTTGAAAAACAAAGGGTTAAAAAGGAGGCTACAACCAAAGCAACAATTAAAAAATAAATATTAGAGAAATAGGTCAAAGCATTAACGCTTCAGAAGGAACAAAAGAAAGATAAAAGAAAAAGGATGTAGCACTTAGGCTTTAGCTAGAAGAAGTAAGAGGAAAAGGAAATCATGAAGGGGAATGAAGAACAAGAAAAGATAATAAAAGAAGAAG
Source organism: Pinus taeda (assembly GCA_000404065.3). Classification (NCBI taxonomy): domain Eukaryota; kingdom Viridiplantae; phylum Streptophyta; class Pinopsida; order Pinales; family Pinaceae; genus Pinus; species Pinus taeda. The sequence continues at coordinate 61,171 of APFE031072696.1, forward strand.
AATAAAAGTTGAAATGAGAAGAAGAAGAGAGACTTAAAAAGGAAGAGGAAAATAAGAAGGAATGGGAATAGCCACAAGATATAGACCCAATGGACATTGGGCAATCATAGACTTCCATCGTCACTCCAAGAAATTCCTTCATAGAAGGCCATTTTCCACATGGAGATGTTGGAATAGGTTAATTTTTCTCTTCTAAATAACATATAATCACTAGCTTGTATGCATTTGTTTTTGATAAAACAAGAGGGAAACTTGTTAGACAATCCTAGAATAGGTTAAAATTACTATGAGTGTAAATTCTTATAGTAACCATAACAACCCCACTTGTGGCACTTATTGGAAGAGACCCTATAGCTATGGCCTCAACTAAAGTAGAATTTTCATAATTTGTAGAGCTAAACATCAAAATCATGGCTCAAGAAATTGGAAAGTGAAGGACATGAATCTATGACCTAGAATAAGAGTAAAATGCTACAAGGCAGATATGAATAGTGTCACTAAGTTCAAATATTGCACTTTGAGTTGTAAGAGGAGCTAAGGAGATCACTATGACAACTAAAACTAGCATAAAAGAGTTTTGAGACTTTTCTATGCAGTTGCTTGCATTCTTGGATACAAACAAGGACAAAAATTTACAACTGCATAGAGTTTAGTTGGCCATGAATGAATTGAATAGATGGCAAGAGGAAGATCAAAACTTCTCCTCCACATCTATCTAAAATGATAAATGAAAATTATCTTAATTATGAAACACTAGCTAACTACCAGAGAACATGCACAATGCTAAAAATATATATATCTACATCAATAAATAGTTATGCTCACCCACACACAGTTGTCAAAAAAATGGTTGAATGATGCCACTTACCTAAATTTCTCAGCTTTTTCCTTGTAAATAAATAAATAAAACATAAATAAGTTATGAAAATAATGAAGTCCTAGTAGTCCTCCACCAGTCGATCCTGAAACCCTTGACAATCAGTAAAATTCATGTAGAATGGTTCTTTGTGCCTTATAATTTTGAATTGAATTGCAAGTCACAATCCCATAAATTTAGCAAAACATTGCTTAGGATTATCACCCTTGCTCACGATTTCTATTAGCAATTTGGGCTTCCTCATCCACTGGCCTCTCTTATAATGTGAAATGCAATGGGGAAATACCACGAGGTTTTCCATGATGTAGGACCAATTTTAACTTTAAGAGAAAGGTCATCCTAGATCCATCCTAACTATAGATCTATCAAGAGTAGAGAGAGGTTTGATCCCTCTAGATCTAGGGTTAATCAATCTAGGCTAATTTTAGCACTAAACCTTGACCCATAAATATATAACAGCTCCAAGTCTAATTAAATTTCCTGCATAAAAAAACTTGAGTACGCCTACAATTAGCAACATGTGCCATGGAATGTTATGACTGATATTAACAATGTGTAAAAAGCCAACTATACCAAAACATAAAATGATCATTATGCTCTAATAATAAGATGAATATTTATAAACACATTTAAACAAAAAAAAAAAAATTATAAAAAACATTTAAAAATTTATAAAAAAACATTTAAACTATTAAAATAGAGTGAAGACTTATGAAAACATATATAAACACTTTATATTATAAAATGTTCGACTTTATATTTGTATTGGAATTGATAAGAAATAATATGAAAATCACATAAAACAACATTATATCTTAATTTTTATAAACCTCGACCTCATCTTATCATGTCAGAGGAAACCAAAAGCTTGTTTCTTTTCACATAATATGTTGGTTTAAGAATACCTTTAGCCTAAAAGTGTTCTAAAAATTCATAGAAGGCCCCTATATTTTGTTGAAAAATTTACAAAATGACTGAATAAAAATAATTATGCCAATAAGCATGCTATATATTGGAATTAAGGTGTGTGAATTTTAAATCTTGGTATATATTGGAATTAAGGTGTGTGAATTTTAAATCTATATATTGGAATTAAGGTGTGTGAATTTTAAATCTTGGTATATATTGGAATTAAGGTGTGTGAATTTTAAATCTTTAAAAAATAAAATAAAATAAAAATATACTGTCAAGATTTTATAAACTTTGAATATTCTACTTCTACTTCTATGTCTCTATTAGATAGACTCAACTAACAACTTGGACAGCTAAAGGTCACAGTTTTTGGTTGTGGGAATTTCGATGCCGCATGTTCAATGTGAATAATTTTGGTTCTAAAGGCCATGGATTGTTTGTTCCTTTTCTTGGGGCTTCATTTAATCGGCACAACGGTTTTATGGAGGCCTTCAATCTCAGAGGCATTGCTTTCCCTTGAAGCAATAGGTCGGCCATTGTTAGGTACCAAGGGAGCTGAATCGGTACTTGAATCTTTCTGCAACAACAGAGGGGACGTTACTTGGTTTCAATCTTTTGGAGACTGCACAGACAAGAGCATGAACGACTGGAGTAATTCCTCAGGATGAGCATTTTCTATAGCAACCAACAATTCTATCACACAGAAGAGCTCGATGGTAAATCAACTCTACTACTGTTAATTATTAGATCTCTTTTTTTAAATTCATCCGCCCACAACCCTCGTAAACTTTAAAGGCTTTTTAAAAACTTATAATAGCATTATTCCATGTATATTTTGAAGGTATAACATGGTGCTGAGTTATGGAAATTTGCAGGGAGAGATGGATGGGATTATGGAAGACCACCAGGGTTGATTGTGCCAAAGCAAGCAATGTGAGTTTGTCAGAGAAAGTCCTTGTGGAATTTTGAAGTTGATTTGGTTATTTGATGATTATGAAAGCGACCACATTTTATGGGCAAGGACGTAAGTTTGTTGGATCTAGTGGACAGTAAGGTTGTGGTGTGATGCTAATACAATAATGGGAGGAAGAGCAGGTGTATGGTATTTATGCATCTTGAGAACACTTCTGGTACATTGAATCTCAAATTCGTGGCATTGTATACAATTTTATACTCTCTACCATTATGAATTCACATTTATCATCCAACTTTTAATATGTCAAATCAGTTTCATACCTTTTATATTTAATTAACTTTGTGATGTGCGAATTATATAATATTTTTAATAGCTTTAATATTTAATTAACTTTGTGATTTGCGAATTATATAATATTTTTAATAATTTTAATTTAATTGAGTAAAAAAAATTTGTTTTTTTTAAATGAAGTTTGTGATTTGTTTAAAGAAATTGGTAATTATATTTACTAATATAGTAGTTATGCATGTGTTTGATGTATGCATATTAAAGTATATATATCAAAATTATTAATGTGTTTGTGTTAGTTATATAAAATTGACACACAAATTGTAATATTGATATACATTAGTGAAAAAGTTTGAAGTCACTCAAACCTAAAGGCTAGTTACTTTTACTCATAGAGGTATGAGCAATAACATTAGGATCTCATTGAAACTTCCATCCACAACCCCTGAAAACCCTATTTCCATCAAAATTGAAATCCCATAAATTAAGATAATATTGTTGAAGTGTTTTCACAACAGAAACCCTTGAAAACTTGTATATGCAACCTAGGGGTGCAAGAAACAATTTGAATGGGTAACTAGGCCATTGTTAATATTGAATACTTCCAAGACACTTTAATGATTAATATTTCCATTCAAAATCCACATTAGGATATAAAGAGAAGAGATTATATCTCGTAAGAAGTGTAAGAGGAAAATTATGCATCTTGACACTATCATTTTGAAGAATTTATTGAAAGCTAAGGGTGATGCATTCCTTTTAGATGATAACTTTGAATCATATATGTCTTCGATGGAACTAAATTCAAATATTAGGTGCATTCTCAACAAACAAATGATCCTCTTCACATAATCATATTGTCATAAAGTGGTAGGAAGTGTTCTAAGAAAGTTCTAAATAAATTTATGGAAATAATGAATCTCCTATAATGGGTCTCCTCTTCCCAAATTCTATGGAAACCTTTAATCCTAAAGATGTGTTTAAGTATTCACAAAGCGTTACTAGCATCCTCATTAATGGCCTCAACAACGCAAGTTACAAAATCTTAACTAGTGATTTGATCATATCGAGCAATCCATCAGATGGGTATTCATTATTTTTGTTGGGGAAAGAAATAAATACAACAAGTGTGCTTGCAATAATTTCTCAAAAACTGATGTGATTTTGGAGAAGTAGACCATTTATAAATCTTCTATGGAATCATACCTATAGCGATTTTGTATAGAATTAAGTCTACAACAACTTGTTGTAGAATCCCTATAGCAAATTGATGCAAAATCATGTACATATGTTGCTATTGGAGGCATATTTCCCATATATCACCCTAGAAACCATACCCAACTTCTAAAAATATCCAAGTGACTAAGGGATGATAAATTATTATATGGATAAAGCTACTTTATGGATAAATGCATTGAATGTGTGAAATGCATTTCGGTGGTAGATCAACCACCTTCACCTTTATACATCCATTCCAAGTGCCATTTAGGGAAACAATCTAGCAATAAATAAACATATTCCCAACCTATGGATCCTTCTTCAAGTAATGGCCTTAGAGCACATCCTTGGAGAGTAGAGAAGAAAGAGTGAAGAAGAATATGAATTTGTCTAGTGACTTCTCCCAAATTCCAAATTTTCCATACTCCAAATGGGAGGGATCAATAAGATATGTCATAAAAGGAGGATTTTCCCTCGTCCTGAAGCCATGGTTTCAAAGGAAGTAGGAGAGGGACAGAAGAGATGGGGGGCCTTCCATTGGGCTATCATCCCAAATACTAATGTACCTCCCATTACCCAAAGTCCATGAGAGCTTCTATTGAATGGGAAGAAGGGATGTGTACAGAAACTTCCAAATGTGTGAACCATTATAGGGCCAAAGAGTCTAATACAAACAACGGTGTCTGGTCTGATTTACAATATTAGTTTGCAGTGCTAAGATCTTCCTTAGATTGTAAACAAAAAAATTTCATTGTGCTTAAGAATTCATCAATTTTTGCAAGTGAAATGAAGATTTTTTTATGTTAATTTTTGAGCAATTTAACATAAACTAGAAACTGAACAACAACATAAACATGTACAGAACATCATCAAAAACACATTACAATAAGAACATGATAAAGGAATTCACCCCTCCTAGGCTATGTATCCTTGACTCAGCTTCTAATTGCTTGGGCCTCTCTATTATGCTCAAAAGTGTAAAAATTTGTGTTTACAATGCTCAAATGCTTCTAAAACCTGCTCCAATGAGACCAGAATACTAAAAAATGGCTATTTAGCCTCTTTTTGCCACCAATTTGGTGGAAATATGAAGGAGTTATGACTTCTCCTAGTTTCCCCACTATTTGTTCCACAAGATGCTCCACATCCGGCATGATCCTACAAATTAACCCCAAAAATGCGCTAACTGGGCGAAAATTTCGACGCGCGGCGGGCCTTAATTTGTCGGCCGAGTATCACAAATCGTAATCGGTGATGACCGATAGGCTTAAGTTTTGTGTACGTGATAGGTGATATTGCGATAACGATGTGGCAAACCTGACGGAATTATAAACTGGTATCTAAAGTCGCATCACATCTGGAACTTATCGCTTAATTACAATTCGGTAGAGTATCAACGGTAATCATAATGTGAGACTTGTGTGCGATTGTGATCTGCGGTCCATCACATTGCAACTTGAGGATGCTGGGGGCCAATTACTATAATTGTCTTCCCTTCGCCGATCTACGATTGTGATCCATCGCATCACATCTCTGGTTGATTTTAGAATTCCTTCCTGCCTGCCTTTTGTGAAGTGTGATTGTGATTTATCGCATCACAGCCCTTCCCTACTCAAGAAATGATTCTTCAACACGATCTGCCTTCAACTTGCGATTTTCATATGCAGGGGCCAATGGAGGCCTGCCACTTGGCACCTCCCAATTTGTTGATGGAATCTACCATGTCATCCAATTCTGTCATGTGAGGAAGTCAAACCTGAACTTTGACTTGATCTAACTTCTGCATATGAGCTCGGATTTGAGTGTTTTTCACACTATTGGATTTAGAATGATGAGCTATTAAATCTGAAGCTAAGTTTAACAAAATTCTGACACTTTGTTTTTTTTTTTTTGAGCATAAGTTTAAGCACTTGATCAGTGTCGGTGTCCAGAGAGGCATTTTCTATGGATTTCTTTTTTTCACTTGTCAACTTTTCTAATGAATAGTATCCACAAGAGTTTAGTCTGTAAGGCTTAGTTGACCAAAAAGGGTCTTTTATTCCTATCCCACACTAAGATTTGGGGGCTCTCACTATGCACCAATTCAACAAATGAAAATGCTTGTGGTTTTTTTTCCTCCTTCCTAAAGGAATTTCCATAGCTCTTTAGCTATGGCTTGTTTCAATCCCTTAGCGACAATGAAAGAGGATAATTGGTAAATTGGACAAGTCAAGAGGATCAATTTTAGGAGAAAAAAATGTCCAAATAGATTTAGCCTCTGCATAAAAATTTGGTTTTTTTGATAAGGTGCAACTAGTGGATTGAATATAAGAGCAAATGATTTTTAAAATCTAATGATGAAACACTACACCCTTCCAAGAAAAAATGTGGGATAGACTATAATTAAATTTTCCACTATATACAATGCAATCATGCTAATACATGATAATGGAATGGAGGATATAGCCCATACTCTTTATTTGATATTTTTCCTCACACAATCATGGCTGATATAGCCCCAAACATCCAGCTCCAGTTCATAGCACTTGCTTCCTACACATAGGAGAACAAGAACAACAATATAAAACCCTTTCAAGCAATAGTAATATTGACTACTATTAGATCTAACCTAATCTACTCAAGGAATATTATATCTTGTTGGCATTATGACACAGGTGTTGTCCTTGATGGCAACTCACTCAGATGACAGATCATAGTACAACAAATTAACAACACAGAGTTACAGATCAGACTTCACAGAATGAAGAAAGAGAGGTGTACGCAAGTTCACCATTGGCCAAGTCATGTATATACGCGGATTCACTGTATACAAGTCGCGTATACGTACACATGCACTTTCACAAAAGGAAAAGTGCGTATATCTTGGAAAACTAAGTTTTTGGTTTGAAGTATTTGGTCCATGGTATTTTGATCCATGGTACTGGTCCAAGGTATCGGGTCTGAGTTATTGACCCTAGGTATTTGGTCCAAGGTATTGGTCCTAAGTGGTTTTGGTCCATGGTATTGAGAAAGGCATACAAACTATAAAAGGAGGAGAAGATCATTAGGCCAAGTGTGCAAGTATCAAATATCTGATGAAGTGTGAGATCCAATATGCGGGTTATTGGCTTATGGTGATGTGCTTGATCTGATCCAAGGGTGAACCTTAATTAGTTTTTGATGAAGGATAAGGTCTAGTGATGTATCAGGATCTTAAGGCTTGAAGTGAATTATCTTTATGTGGTTTGATCATGTATCTGAATAACTGGCGCATGTTGTAGTCTATAAATATGATGATCTGGGTATGACTGAAGTCTAGAATATAATTGTAATGTTTAAATCATCATTTACAAATTTGTACGCAGGTTCACTTCAGAAAAGAAGCGTATACACACTGGTTCTTCATATCAAAGTAGCGTATACATCATAAATTTGATTTGCAGATCTGTACGCTGGTTCTCTTTGAGGAAAGCGCGTATGCACGCAGATTCGACACATGGAAGTAGAGTATACCTTATAAAATATGTTTTAGTTACTTTTGTTTGCTGTTGCTGTGTTCTGGGTTCTTGCTTGGGTTCTGGTTACTGTATTCTGGTGATATCATTTTGAAACATCAGATTGATGTGTTTCCAAAGTGATTGATTGATTCGATTGTGGTTGGCTCAAAAGGAGATTGGTTGATGTAGATATATTTGATGATTGAATGATGATATTGATTGATCAAGTCTGAAAATTTATGAAACATGTTCCCTAGAAGAAAAGAGAAGGTTGTAGCCTTCTTTAGGCTGGCGCCTACGTACTAGTAAACATATCAGCTAGTACAAGAGCTAGGGGGTTGTAGCTCCCTTCCAGTAGAAGCTGGAGAACGAGAGAAGGTTGTAGCCTTATGCAGGTAGAAGTCTATGTACTGGTATAAGATTGCACCAGTACAAAAATATTTAACTGATTTTTCTAATTATTAAAAGAAGATAGAGACGACAACGGCAGGTGGTTTTCACCCACATTGGGTTTCCATCTTATATCTTGGTGTTCTTGTGTGTCGCTTATGTGTGATGCTTTATTCTTATTTTACTGCACTGTCTAATGAAGTCTTGATAGACTAGTTAAAGTTTAATGCATGATAATTTGGGTAAATCAAAAGATCTCTACATATACACCAGTTGCATTAAGTATAGTTGTGTATACACGCTAGTTCAGTAAGCTGAAGTAGCGTATATAAATTAGTTTTGAAAATTAAATTATTGATCTAATAATACCGATTCAGCCCCCCTCTCAGTGTTATTTCCAACAATTGGTATCGGAGCAGGTCCTTCAGAAGAAGCTTGATCACTTGAAGGAAGATCCATCATCATGAGTAATCAAGAAAGTAGGGGATCCATCAGACTGCCAATCTTTGATGGAAGCAACCTTTTTTATTGGAAGGTAAGAACCACAACCTATCTTCAATCAGTTGGAACAAATGCCTTGGAAATCGTGGAAGAAGGATTTACATTTCCATCAGCAATTCCTATAGATACGACAGGTAAAAAGAAATATGAAACCAATGCCAAGGCTGTCAATACATTGTTGGGAAGTCTATCACAATCATAGTTTGTCAAAGTTATGCAGCTCAAATCTACAAAAGAAATATGGGACAAAATCGTTCTAAGCTATGAAGGAGACTCTCAGGTAAAACGTGCCAAACTGCAAACTCTCATAATTCAATATGAAACTCTCAAGATGCAAAATGATGAAAATATAGCTAGTTACTTCTTACGTATAAATGAGATTGTTAATTGCATGAGGAATCTGGGTGAAGAGACAAAGGAAGTTACCTTAGTTGAAAATTTTTCAAGATCCTTGTCTGCTAAGTTTGAATCAAAAGTATCTGCCATAGAAGAAAAGCAGGATCTATAGACTATTACTATGACACAACTGCATGGAATCTTAACTGCCTTTGAGATGAGAAAAGGAGGTCCATCAGATATGAGAGAAGCCACATTTAAAGCTTCAACAAAAGGAAAAGAAGAACTGAATGAATCAGAACATCTTTCAGAAGAAGAAGAGGAAGTAAACTTTGTCAAGAAGCTTCAACAGGGTTCCGGAAAATTTAGAGTTAAACTACCTTTCAAATGTTTTGCCTGTGGTAGAGTCAGTCATTATGCTACCAAATGTCCCCATAAAGATAAATATGATAAAGGGAAGGAATCTGAAAAATGGAATAGAAAACAAAGTGTAAGTAAAAAGAGATACTATAATCATGAAGATAGCGATGGTTTATCAAATAGTGATGAAGATGAAAATAGTAACGACTATAGACTTCTGATGGCTTATGAAGATGATGTTTTTTTGGATGCTTTAGATGAAGAGGACCTTTATGAAGAAATCTCTAAACTCAAAATCTATTTAGAAGAAAAGAATATGATTATAGATACCTTGACATACCAACTTATTGAAAGAGAAAAACACAATGAAAAACTAGAATGTGAAATTGTGGGTCTAAGAAAGGATCTTGAGAAAACAAAAGATCTCAATCTTAGATTTTCTAAAGGATCAGAAACCTTAAATGAAATTATCAAAGTGCAATGTTATCCTCTTATAAAGACAGGTCTTGGATATATTGAAGAAGCATCTCAAGCACAAAAGCTGTCAACCTCCACTAAAAGCTATCTTGATGCAGCAAAGAGCAATGAACAATTTGATAATTGTCAACAAAGGCTTAAAGAAGACCACTAGGTAAATCAAGCTTAATTTACTTCAAGGATGAACAGAAGACACAACCAACCTCAGGTAAATCATACTCAATTTTCTTCAAAGATGAATATCAATAGAAACTACAATCACCAGGTCAATAGATTCGATAATTGCAGGAACTTCTTTAATGGACAATGTTTCTCATGTCATAATTTTGGACACAAAGTTGCTCAATGTGTTTCTTACAAAACCATCATGACTAGAGAAACACAAAATCAAAGGAATGTGATAGGGATCAAGAAAAGTTCCTATAATAACTTTTCTCTTCTTGAAAATGAAATAGATTGCTCAATCTGTAACAACTTTGGCCATGAAGAATCTGAATGTAGGAGTAAATTTCGTCAAATATCTCGAAAGGAGAAAACTCCATTAAATCCCAAATATGGAGAAAGAAAGAACCACAAACAGAAAGATGTGGTATAGCCTTGTATGCAAAGGAACAAGAAAACTAGTGGTACATTGAAAATGGATGCTCAAAACACATAACAGGTGACAAAGAAAAACTACACTCATATAATGCCTTAGAAAAGGAAAAGAGTGTCTCATTTGGAAATGACACTCCTGCTACCATAAAAGGTAAAGGCTCTGTTTTCTTGAAAGAAAAAGTTAAAGCTGGGAATTTTATGTATGTTGATGGCTTAAAGCATAACCTATTGAGTGTGAGTCAAATGTGTGATCAAGGAAATGAAGTAGTGTTTCGATCAAATGGATGTGTTGTTTGTGTGCATGATACAGGAGAAACCATGATTAAAGGTAAAAGAACTCCAAACAACCTATACATACTCAAGGGAGGACAACAACAGTGCTATCCAAGCAAAAATGATGAAAATTGGCTATGGCACAGAAGATTGGGACATCTAAGCTTTTCTCAAAGAAGAAAAGCGTGCAGATTCTAGGTTGTTTGTGATCTTCGAGATATCAACATTCCTGAAAATACTATATGCAAATAATGTCAATTCGGTAAGAAAACCAGATCTCAATTCATCGAAAAGGAAGGGTGAGCTAGTAAGCCTCTTGAACTTGTTCATACTGATTTACATGGACCATCAAGGAAGAAGTCAGCTCGTGAAGAATAATATTTTATATTGTTCATTGATGCTTTTTCCAGAATGTGTTGGATAGGTCTTCTAAAGCATAAAGATGAAGCATTTGAAAAGTTCAAAGCCTTCAAAGATTTGGTTGAAAAAGAATCAGATCGAAAAATCAAATGGCTCAGATCTGATCGAGGAGGGGAATTTACCTCAGATGAATTCTTTGAATTTTGTGAACAACATGGAATAAAAAGGCAGTTCTCCACTGCAAGGACTCCTCAGCAAAATGGAGTGGTAGAAAGGATGAAAAGAACTATTCAAGAAATGGCTTGTGCTATGCTAGATGAATCTGGAACTCCTACAACCTTCTGGGGTGAAGCTGCATTCACCGTCGTCACTATTCTCAACCAAGAAAATGTTCGGGTAAACAACACTTAAACTCCTCATGAACTTTGGTATGGTAAGACTCCTACTGTAAGATACTTCAAAGTTTTTGGAAGCAAACGTTACATCAAAAATACTGATGAAAAACTTTGTAAGTTTGAACCCAGAGCAGATGAAGGTATTCTTCTTGGCTACTCTTCCCGAAGTAAAGGATATAAATGTTATAATAAAAGACTTGGGAAAATTATTGAAAGTATTGATGTTGTGGTTGATGAAGCATGCAAAAATCCAAAACAGATAAAAACCAAAGATTATAGCAACGAAGAAGATGAGGATCATTTTCCCACATCAAATCACACTGATTCTGAAGAAGAAATCAATGAAGCACCAGAAGAAGAGATAACGATAGAAGAAAAGACTCCATCCAGGTATGTTCAGAAAAATCATCCAGAAACCCAAATTTTAGGGGAAAAATGGGCAGGTGTGCAAACAAGAAGAACAATTACTGAAGCCTCAAGCTATCTAGCATTACTATCTTCCACTGAACCTCAAAATGTAAATGAAGCATGCGGGGATGAATATTGGGTCAAGTCCATGAATGAAGAACTTGAGCAAATTGAAAAGAATAATACTTGGGAATTCGTTCCTAGACCTCATGATAAGAATATCAAAGGAACCAAATGGATTCAAAAACAAGCTGAACGAAAATGGGGAAGTTATCAAAAACAAGGCTAGACTCGTCTGCAAAGGATATGCTCAACAAGAAGGTATAGATTTTGAAGAAACTTTTGTACCCATTGCTAGACTTGAAGCCACAAGAATGTTTCTTGCTCTTTCTAGTTTCAAAAATTCAAAGTATACCAAATGGATGTAAAATCTTCCTTTCTTAATGGAGACTTAGAAGAATAAGTCTATATTGAACAACCAGAAGAATTCATTCTTGGAAATGATGAAAAACTTGTATGCAAACTCAGAAAGGCTCTCTATGGTCTAAAATAGGCTCCAAGGGCCTGGTGTTACCGTCTTGACAAATATCTCCACCAACAAGGTTTTTCAAAGGGGTCAACAGATAGAAATCTATATACAAAGATGGACACTGATAAATTGCTAATAATTGTTGTGTATGTTGATGATATCATTTTTGGTAGCAATGAAGAAACCTTGAGTCATACTTTTTCTTTAGTAATGCAACAAGAATTTGAAATGTCCTTGCTTGGTGAGCTTACCTATTTTCTTGGTCTACAAGTTCAAAAAAATAAAGATGGTATTTTTCTCTCACAAACCAAATATCTCAAACAGATACTGAAAAAGTACGACATGGAAGATTCTAAACCAGTATGTACCCCAATGGTAACAAGATGCAGTCTTAGTTCAAATGATGAATCAGCAGCAACACATCAACCAACTTACAGATCCATGATTGGTAGTCTGCTTTATCTAACAGGTACCCGACCGGACATCATGCATGTAGTGGGAATAGCTGGAAGATTCCAAGAAAATCCAAAGGAATCACACCTTCAAGCAGTCAAAAGTATTTTCAAATATCTTCAAGGAACACAGAACTTTGGTTTATGGTATCCAAGAGATACATATCTCACACTTCATCCATATACAAATGCAAATTGGGCAGGAAGTGTTGATGACAGAAAAATCACCAGTGGTGGTGCATTCTATATGGGTTCCAGGTTAGTGTCTTGGTTCAAAAAGAAACAAAGTTCAATTGCATTATCTACAACTGAAGCAGAATATGTGACTACTGCATCTTGCTACACACAACTACTTTGGATGATGCAAAACTTGCAAGACATTCTGATCACATGTACTCATCCCATCTCCATTCTATGTGATAATACAAGTGCCATTAGTATTTCAAAGAATCTAGTCATGCACTCCAAGACCAAGCACATACCCATCAAATATCATTTTCTATGTGAACAAGTGCTTGAACAAAATGTCAAATTGGAGTATGTTCCCTCCAAAGAACAAGTTGTTGATATATTCACTAAACCACCGCCTAGAGAGACTTTTGAATATCTCAGACAAAAGCTGGGAGTAGTTGCTACATCATCCTGTTGTTAAATCTTATCTTCTTTAAAGAAAGGTGGTTATACATGAATTTCATGAAGCGTAGTCGCATACATATGCTGGTTTCTATGGGTACAGTCGCGTATATGTTGGTTTGAGGAAAAGCAGTGGGCCAGACTCAGGAAGAAAGGGGTCTGATATGGTTCAATGAATTATCTACTCTGCTTGATGATGGTTACAATTTGTTGATGACATGTGGAAATATGTTGGCTCTCATAATTTGTTGATAACTTGATGTATATCTGATTGATGATGATGCCTTGATAACTCTTCTAATATATGAAATGATAAGATTTGAACGTGAACATCTGGCACAGGTTTAGGGGGAGCATATGCTTCTAATGCATTGCTGGCATTATATTAGAAGATCTTGGTACAGATTCACATAGTTGATTAAGGTGGAACAGGTTCAGGGGGAGAACATGGTTGCTAGTCTAGATGTTGATTGACAAATGCTGCTAATGATAGTTGTTGATGACTATCATGGTCTTCTTTAAGATATTTGGTCTCTGTTATATATGTCATGTATATCATCTAATGTAAAGGTCATGAAAAGACCTAATTTATAACCCCACTATGCATGGGACGGATGATGTAATGTTTCTTGTATAAACAATTGGTGTATCCCCATTTGATTGGGAGATGGATGTATGTATGAGTCTTTGGTGATAGGAAGGTCATTGGTGATGTATGCATAGAGTCATGTTATCATTTTTCAAACCTTTCTTGTGCTCAGGGGGATGGACTCGATCATAGGAACTCAATCAGCACACTTCAACATATCAGAGAATTCAACAGGTACTTAAGGGGATCATGAAACTTTTCCCTTGATGAAAAAGGGGGAGAGTGACTTGGTGTTGCCATCAAGTCCAAAGGGGGAGATTGTGGGCATTATGACACAGGTGTTGTCCTTGATGGAAACTCACTCAGATGACAGATTATAGTACAGCAGGTTAACAGAACAGAGTTATAGATCAGACGTCACAGAATGAAGAAAGAGAGGTATATGCAGGTTCACCATTGGCCAAGCCACGTATACATGCGGTTTCACTGTATACAAGTCGCATATACATACACACACAGTTTCACAAAAGGAAAAGCATGTATACCTTGGAAAACTAAGTTTTTGGTCTGAAGTATTTGGTCCATGGTATTTTCATCCATGGTATTGGTCCAAGGTATCGGGTCTGAGGTATTGACCCTAGGTATTTGGTCCATGGTATTGGTCCTAAGTGGTTTTGGTCCATGGTATTGAGAAAGGCATACAAACTATAAAAGGAAGAGAAGATCATTAGGCCAAGTGTGCAAGTATCAAATATCTGATGAAGTGTGAGATCTAATATGTGGGTTATTGGCTTATGGTGTTGTGCTTGATCTGATCCAAGGGTGAACCTTAGTGCTTGATGAAGGATAAGATCTAATGATGTATCAGGATCTTAAGGCTTGAAGTGAATTATCTTTATGTGGTTTGATCATGTACTGAATAACTAGCGCATGTTGTAGTCTGTAAATATGATGATCTGGGTATGACTGAAGTCTGGAATAATTGTAATGTTTAAATCATCATTTACAGATCTGTATGCAGGTTCACTTTAGAAAAGAAGCGTATACATCTTGGTTCTTCATATCAAAGCAGCATATACATCATAAATTTGATTTGCATATGTGTATGCTGGTTCGCTTTGACGAAAGCACGTATGCACGCAGGTTCAACATATGGAAGTAGTGTATACCTTATAAAATATGTTTTAGTTACTTCTGTTTACTGTTGCAGTGTTCTGGGTTCTGGCTTGGGTTCTGGTTACTGTATTCTGGTGACAACATTATGAAAGATCAGATTGATGGGTTGTCAAAGTGATTGATTGATTCGGGTGTGGTTGGTTCAAAAGGAGATTGGTTGATCTAGATATATTTGATGATTGAATGATGGTATTGATGGATCTAGTCTGAAAATTTATGAAACATGGTCCCTGGAAGAAAAGAAAAGGTTGTAGCATTCTGTAAGCCAACACCTACGTACTAGTAAATATATCAGCTAGTACAAGAGCTAGGGGGTTGTAGCTCCCTTCCAGTAGAAGCTGGATAATGAGAGAAGGTTGTAGCATTTTACATGTAGAAGCCTGCGTACTGGTATAAGACTGCACCAGTACAAAAATTGTAAATTGATTTTTCTTATTGTTAAAAGAAGACAGAGACGACAACAACATGTGGTTTTCACCCACATTGGGTTTCCACATTATATCTTGGTGTTCTTGTGTGTTTCTTATGTGTGATGCTTTATTCTGCTTTTACTACATCGTCTAATGAATTCCTGATATACTGGTTAAAGTTCAATGCATGATAATTTGGGTAAATCAAAAGATCTCTACATATACGCCGGTTGCATTAAGTATAGTTGCATATACATGCTAGTTCACTAAGCTGAAGTAGTGTATACAAATCAGTTTTGAAAATTAAATTATTGATCTAATAATACTAATTCAACCCCCCCCCCCCCCCCCCCCCCCCCTCTTAGTATTATTTCCAACATATCTACCATTTTTTTCCATAAAATATTTGAAAATACATAAGATAATGAAGGTGAAAATCATATAGATCGATATCCATAAGAAGAGACACATTACATACACCAAGATATTTTACCTTGAATCCCAATTGAAGGTATCATATATTTTTACTCCAACTCCTCCTTGGCCCTCACACAAAGATGAATGTTATGATCTCTAAAGGTTGTTGCAGAAGAGTTTTGCAGAAGATTCAACCAACACTTAAAGAATCAACAAAATAATAAAATAAATTAACAAACATTTTTATGAATAAATAATAATTAAAAAGACTTGAGTGCACGAACATCTGAATGAAATCCTCTTGGTTGCGAGAATAATTTATTGGAGTAGTCTACTCTTGGAACAAAACTCCCTCAATTTGATGGAGCAACAACGAAGTGAACATTGAATTTTTTGTCACTATGTTGGATCGAGGGAGGTTTGCTCCAAAATTATTTGAATCCTAATTTTTCTCTACTAAATAGGGCTAACCACATGAAGGTGGAAGCTCTAATGGTCCCTTCCCTAAACCATGTACCTTGAAAATGGCATAATAAGCACATGGAATCTCCATATTTCCTATTTTGTCCTCTTCTCGACAAATATAACATTGAGCCATTGTCGCATCTGCACAATCCATTAGTGATTGTGGAGATGTTACAATGGTTGAATGTTTTATTTTTTAGGAAGAGGAAAACAAAGGAGATAAGGAGACTCCCTATTCTTTTTCTACCATTTTGGAGGTACGAGTCTTACGGTAATAAATAAGAGGGGATTGTATAAAATAATCAATGTCAAAGCTTACTATTGCAATCTCGTCCATTACTTGTTCTACTGAATCAACCAACACTGAAAGAATCAACAAATGATAAAATAAATAATAAACATTTTTATGACTAAATAATAATTAAAAAGACTTGAGTGCATGAAAACTTGAATGAGCTCCTCTTGGTTTCAAGAATAATTTATTGTAGTATAATCTTGGAGAAAACCTCCCTTGATTTGAGAGAGTAGTAGCGAAGTCAACGTCGACTTTGTTGTTTTTTTTGTTGGATTCATGGAGGTTTTCTCCAATATTATTTCAATCCTAATTTATTCTCTACTAAATAGGTCCAACCACGTGAAGGTGGCCCCTCCTCTCCTCACATCACTATCAATTCCCTAGTGCCCAATATATCTACTAGAAAATAGTTGAAAACAACACATTAAGATTCATGCATATACAATAGCAAAACAATAAATTAACAAAGAAACATATGTGGTTTTGTATATAAAGAAACATATAGAAATAATTCATTAACATATAAAATCCATTCATTTATTCGTTCATTCATTCATTAATCATAAACATAAAATAATTCATCCCAATAAATTTTATCATCAAAAATATTTTTTCGTGATATTATTAAAAAAAAATTGTGAGTTTGGCTATTGAGGCTACCTCATGGTCATGTCCAAGAATAAAATCTGAATATGGTGGGGAATTGAACCACTGACTTAACCTATAGGAGTTCCTTGACAATGCACTTGATCACCATCTATCCAAGACCCTATGGACATGATGTTTCTGATTATATAACTAGTTCAAACATTTTTATTTTATTTTATTTTTTTTCTTTTACAAGAACTGAGAAAGGAGGACATCAATTTCCTCTTCCCTTTCAGTTGTTATGGTCTCTGGAAGTCGTATTGAAAACCTCATCGTGTACTCAAGACGTGGAGGATTCTATAACAGGGGAAATTATCAACTCCAAAAATAAAGAAATGCCAAATTGATATTTTTTGTTATTATTATTACAAGTACTTCATTAATAAAGAGAATTAGAGTGTTAGTGGTATGAAACCAGCTCAAGAAAAGATAGAAAAGATAGATCAATGCCTTAAAATTCAGCCTCTTCGAGGGGGCAACCTCCTTTACATTACATAAATGAACAATTCTTGGATGATTCAAATGACAAAA
>APFE031072699.1:8555-37060 GCA_000404065.3 Pinus taeda
CCCTATTTCAGTAGTCTCTACCTTAGGCACTACTTCCTCAATAGGACATCCATAATAACTATCCTCATATTATCCACTCGATATATCCATAGGTTCTTTATTTCATGCTCTTTTTACTTTAGTGAATGTACCAAAATAAGTTCTTATGGATTGTTCCAAGTGCCCCTATTTCAGTAGTCTCTACCTTAGGCACTACTTCCTCAATAGGACATCCATAATAACTATCCTCATATTATCCACTCGATATATCCATAGGTTCTTTATTTCATGCTCTTTTTACTTTAGTGAATGTACCAAAATAAGTTCTTATGGATTGTTCCAAGTGCCCCTATTTCAGTAGTCTCTACCTTAGGCACTACTTCCTCAATAGGACATCCATAATAACTATCCTCATATTATCCACTGGATATACCAATAGGTTCTTTATTTCATGATCTTTTTATTTTAGTGAATGTACCAACATAAGTTCGTATGGAACTCCATCTGTTATGGTTTTTGCAATGGGGTTTAGGAGGTGTAATCGCTCTTCTTTGTCTAGCAAGTGTAGTTTCTCTACTTTCTCTAGGAGGTGTAACTTATATATCTTTTGGTGTTGTTTCAGCACTTACTTCATGTTCTTCACTTTCAGTTTCCTCTATTTTAGTGCATGGTGCATGTGAATTTTTCAATAAACTAGTCCATGTGCTTCCCTGCTATTGTAGTGAATGAATTATGATTAATTTTACAAGTCCATGGTTGGTTAAGCAGGTCTTTCAATGTTTTTCCATACGCATCGTCTTTTCCATATGTTATAAAATATTAGAAAATAATAGGGCAAATAATCAACTTCTGAATAAAGAAAGCCACATCATCCCAAGGGTGAGGAAGGGATGTTTTATCAATATCTCTCCCCTTTCTCCTTACTTCCTCTCCTCGCTATATAAATGTTTCCCTAGCTATTGGAATTTTTATTTTCCTAGAAAACTAGGGAGCCCCTATCTAAGATAAACCTGAGGCAATTATGTCCTTTGTAACAACAATTATGAATCCTCTAACTTTTGAATGCTACTCCTCTATATCTTGTGAAAATTCCATAACAATTTGTTCATTAAAACACTGGAACTTCTCAAAGTATACTAACCACCCTACATTCCTAAATATTTCTAGGGCTTCTGGATGGTGTAGCACTGCATCAATGGAATTTGGTTCAAGATAAATTGTCGCTCCTGCCATGGTTGTTTCAAATATTATTACTACTCACAAATTCTAAGGAATTATTACAAGGTTGCACTTGATACATACAAAAACTTTCTATAGTAGGGAATATCATTCAAATGAAATTTGGAAATGGGAAGGGAATAATTAAGGTTACCCTTTCATTGAATTTAGTATTTTCATCATAAATGACAACTACCAAAAATAATTTCAAAGTATTCACATTGATTTTCAAAAATGATAGGAGTAATGACGGCGGTGGGTAATTACTGAATTAGGATAAGTATATTGTCCATCAGTTAAATGGTAATTATTGAATTGGGGTACAATCATATTGTATCATACGATATAAATAGTACACTCCTCCCCCCAACTTAATTACAAAATCCATCCTCGGCATGTGTAACAAAAAAATTTGTATCATCACTTAAATCCAAATCCTACAAGTAAATGGCAATCGAACGTACCTAAAGTACAAGGAAAGTGACTAGATCAATGCTATATAATATTTCATGTGTGGCTAAAAAGGAAGATAAAGTGGACACTAAAAACAATGCCATAACGAGGAGAAAAATATGATGTTGCACAAGAAGCAAAAACAAAAGCTAAAAGGGAAGCTAAAGTAGACGCAAAAAATGCCATAACGAGGAGAAAAAATAGGATGTTACACAGGAATCTATACATGAAGCTACATCAAGAGCTCGAGAAAAGGTTAAAATGGGTGTTTACGTCAGTGCTAAAGTTGGCATTAAATTTGGCAAAAAAAAAATCGTCGGCTTTAGTGTTTCCTCGCTATGATCAATGGAAACAATGCCAAAAATAGTGCCATCCTGATAAATAGTGTTGTTCTTTTCAAAAAGGTGGATAAAATACACAAAAACAAACATTGGAAGAAAAAAAAATAGGAGGTAAAGAGGAAGCTAATCACAGGTATTTGTTATAGTGTTATATGATGTTCTTATTCTAAAACGTTATTGTTGGAGATATTCATCAAGTTTGTGATACCATGCTCCAGAAGCTTGTTTATTACATACAACTCGATATTCAACTTGCACACATATTTTCTTTATCGTTCAATTGAAAAACTTCAAGTTGTTCAACATAGAATCCATCTCTAATCTATCCATTAAGAAAATTCAATTTGACATCCACTTGATATATGTTAAAGTCATTACAACATGCAAGAGCCAAGAACGTTTTGATTTCCTCAATTCTAGAAATTAGACCAAAGTTAACCTTGAAATCCACACCTTCCACTTGAGTATATCCTTTGCAAACAAGTCTTTTTTCCCCATGGTTTGATCATCCTCATTTATTTTATTCTTGAAAACCCACTTGGTACCTATAACATTCTTATCCTTAGATATTGGTACCAACTTCCAAGTTTGGTTCTCTTGAATTTGATCTATTTCCTTATCCATGGTCTTAATTTAATGTTGGTCTTGAATAGCTTGATCAAAGTCTTTTGGTTATATTGTGGACAACAAAGAAAAATTAGCATGGCTAGGAGAGCCTACAAACTTCCTTGCCTAAAATCCTACTACTTTATTTCTTAAAATTTGACTTTCAGGATCATGTTTGTATGCATACCTTGACGGAGTTTTAGCGGGTCGTGGATCAACTCCATTGTCTTCTTCTTCATGGTGCTCAAGCTCTCATTGTTAATCTTCTTCTTCATCTTCAACTTGACAGTTGATCAAAACATTTTTGGGTTGTTGTTTCCTCTATATATTGAAGCCTCATTAATCCTTACATAGTTACTTTCAACTATTTTATAGAGTCATTTATTGTAGCATTTGTATCCTTTGCTTATAGCGGAATAGCCAAATATTATTCCTTTGTTTGCTCTTGAGTCAAACTTTCCAAGATTATCTTCATTTTTCTTTATCTAACATTTTCTCCCAAAAATTTTGAAATGCTTTATGGGAGTTGATTTTCCATACCATAACTATTATGGTGTTTTAATACTCTTTGGTATTAAATGTGTCTTATTTAGAATATTGACTAATGTTTGTACACCTTCTCCCCAAAAGGTATGTGACGCTTTTGCTTCATAAAGCATAACCCTGGCCATTTCTTGGACCATCCTTTAATCCTCTCAACAACACCATTTTTTTGTGGGGTCCTTACAACTGAGAACTTCTTCTTTATCTCAAATTTCCCACAGAAAACATAGAATTCATCCAAGGTAAATTATCCTCCTCGATCTGATCTTAAACATTGATCTTCATATCCATAACATTCTCTACTTGTGCCTTAAGTATTTTAAATTTATCAAATGTTTTTTATTTTCCTTTAAGTAGACTAATCTAGGTCATCCTAGTAAAATCATAAATTAATAGCATGACGTAGCCCTCACATCGTGCCAACTATTTTCTAATGAGGCCATAGAGATCGATATAAATGATTTCTAGAGGTCGTATTATGGTATGCTCCTTTTATTTGAATTGTACTCAAGTTTGCTTCCTGAATCAACATGATTTAGGAATGTTGTTATGTGGTTTTGAGACCTTGTGAAAATATATTACTACCTCCCCTTTGTTGGGTTTTACTAAATGATCAAAAAATGATGTTTCCCAGTTTCTTATGCCATGACTAGCTCTCATCATCCTTTACGACATAAAAACTTTCTTTTTTACCTTTTAGCACATAAACATTGCTTGGAGCCCTCACTCCTTTCACTATAGATTTTCTTGAATCTACCTCCTTTACTACACAACCATCTAACCTTAATATAACTGCATGTCCTTAGTCACACATCCGATTGCCACTTAAAATATTATGCTTAAGACCATATACATATAACATATTTTGGGCCTTGGTATTTCCGTTTTCCAAAACCATTGTCCTTTTACTTGTTATTATTGTTGGTGCATTATTACCAAAAGTGAAACTACCACCTATGTGTTCATTGAGAGATATAAACTTTATTTTGTCACATGTGATGTGCACAATGAAATGTTGAATCTCAACGATAGATTGTATGTACCTTGTATGGTAAACTTGAAGAAGCTCGTGTTGGACAAGTTTCATAAAAGACCTTGTTCAAGTCATCTTGGTTATCAAAAAATGATAACAACCATGAAGAAAATATATTATTGGATGGATTTGATGAAGGAAGTTGCTAAATATATTTCAAGGTGCCTAGAATGTCAACAAGTCAAAGTGGAATGTAGACACCCATCGGGATTGCTAAAACCAATCCCCATTTCTGCATGGAAGTGGGAAGTCATATCTATGGACTTCATCACACGAGAACACCCAAGAAGCATGATGCCATTAAGGTGGAAGTGGATAAGTTGAGTAAAGAAACACATTTCATATTTTTCAGGTTCACCCACAAAACTATTGAGATAGCTCATATTTTGATGAAGGAAAAATCAAATTGCATGGCATACCTAGGAAGATCATTTCATATTAGGATGTCAAGTTTACTTCCAATTTCTGGAAGGCATTTCTTTTTGGTTTTGGAACCCAAATAGCTCTTAATAGAATGTAACATGCTTATGTTGATAACCAAATTGAGAGAGTAAACAAAATTTTAAAGGACATGTTGAAGATGTATATCATGCATTAGCCAAAGAGGTGGGAAGAATTCCTGCCACTAGTTGAATTTTCCTACAAAAACAAGTACCAAGAGTCGTTAAAGATGAGCCCTTTTGAGGATTTATGTGGTGTAAAATGTAACATTCCTATTAACTCTAATAACCCAATGGATAGGGTGGTCAATGGGTTAGACATGTTGAAGGAAATGGACGAATAAGTGCTCCACTACAAGAAGAAATTGAAGGCATCCTAGGCGAGGAAAAAGAGTTGTGCATTACGCTGAAAACTCTCTAAACAATGTTATGGATCACAAAAGTCTAAATTCCTTAAAGAGTTATGGATATCAACTAATAATGTACAAGGAATTGCAAGTGGGAGAGCATGTATATCTCTGCATCATGTCAAGAAATAGCTCACCGAAAGTGGGGTCTAGTATTAATTTGGCACCTATATTTTCTAGACCATTTCAAATTTTGGAAAGAGTGGGACAGTGGCTTATAGATTGGCCTTACTACCTATAGTCAAAGCACATGATGTTTTTCACATTTATTTACTTAATAAGTATGTATGTGACACAAATCATGTTTTGGATTAGTCTATTTTATAGTTGGAATTCACGGGAGAATTCCAACGAAACCACTATGTATCCTGGACAAAAAAAAAAAAAAACATAAAAAAAATAAATAAATAAATAAATAAATTGCACTCCTAAATTAAATAATAGAGTAGGTTGAGGTGCAATGGAAGCACTTTTGACCAAATGAAGCAACCTGAAAAATGGCAAATCAAAGGAAGGTCTCTTACCCATTTTCTTTTAATGTGTAAAATATGCATATGTAAAAGTTGTAAATATAAAGCTTCATGGTTAATTGTTGTGTGCTATTTATAGAACATCGAGGAAATTGTTCTCTTAAGGGGGAGGGATTTGTAACAACCCTTTATTTTGCACCCCGTGATTGTAAATATCCCTATGTAAATTTTGTGGACATATGTAAAAAAACTCAAGTAAAACCAATCTATGGTTGATTGAAGGGAGGGACATAGATTAAAGCTTTGAGGGGAAAGTTGTGTGAATTATTGGTATTACTAAGGAATTTTTGTGAGTAGGCCACACTATCCCATTTAATCCCCTTACCTATCACCTAACCATGATGCTTCTTGTGATGATAGACATTAAAGTTTGGAGTGGGAAAAAGTTTTGTAGTGGAAAACAAGGTTATAGGATAGTGTCCATCGGTGTTTCCTTCTCAAGGATTGAGACAAAGAAAAGTTATCTCGAGGGTGAAAAGATAAATGGAAAACCTAACAAAGTACACACACACACACAAGAGAATAAGAGACAATTGAGAAGAGATTGCAGAGATACAAATAGAAGATGCAAGTGAGTTCACATAGCAGACATAGATGAATAATAATGCCTAAAAAGGGGAAAGAGCTCAAAAAAATGATGAAGACTAACTTTTGGGTTGAAATATTCCTGATTTGGTGCTCAATGATTGGGAAGTATCCCTTATGACTAGGTTCAAGGCCCTACATTGTGTGTCTAATCCTGACTGGCTAGTGGGAGGTTCAGTGGAGAATTAAACCACTTAGTGCTTGTTGAAAGGGCTAATAAACCACCCGGGTGCTTGTTGTAAAGCTGATAAACCACTCAACAAGGTAAGATGAACCAGTGTGGTGCTTGTTGTGAGGCTATGAAACCACTTGAATAGCGGACTATAGCCTCTTGCAATTCTTGCCTTGAAAATAGAATTGTTAAACCACCTATATAGTGAATTTATTCTCCTCAAACTAAGAAATAGCCTAGCTAGACCTTGAGTGAATCCCTATGATCGATCTTAGAGAGTAAGCGAGTCACTATGGTGCTTACTGCCAGATAGTAGTTTTCAAAACACCTGGACAATTGACTCCTTCTCCTGAGTATTTGACCAAGCCCTGGTGTGAATTATCCCTAGAGCAAGAATCCCCTCAAACTCTGTATCTTATTTAGGGGTGGTGAGCTGCAAGAGGGGTTTTAGTATAGCTAACTTATGATTGGGTGGAGAGTTGAAGTCCCTCCTTCAGTTGCGAGTCAGCTTGATATATTCAAATAAGTATAATGGTTTTCATATTTGAATTAAAGGTTGTGATAACCATTTTTTGTGACTAAATGCTACAATGATTATGCATATTTATGTGTGGATGCTTGAAAGTTGTTATTACATTCACTACTAACTATCATGAATATTGTGGGTTCACTAACTAGTATCACCATGGAGTCGCTACCTTGTTCATGATTTACAAGTCATTTATATGCTTGGAGCTCAGTGTTTACATGGCTATAATTGTAGGTTCTCATCTTGTGAAAAGTTGGGCAAAATGTAAATATCTGCAAATTTCTTTATTACTATGTTGAATCATAACTTTAGTTAATTGCTCGGACTAAGTTAATCCCTCCATGTCAACCTACTCAAGAGCTTGTTGTAGATCTGTGTGAATGGGTTTTTAATTTGTGTTACTCGTTGGAGGGCAAGGATTGGATGAGACAATGCTTCTCAAGAAAAATTGGTGTCTGAATTGATGGATCCATGCCTTAAGAAATTCTTGAAATTTCCACACTCCCTTGTTTCTTCATGTGATAGGGTAATATTGGGTCATGGGCTAGACAAGTGGAGTTACTTGTGCACAGCCTCGATTTCATCCAAATTGGATATCCTCTTTCAGATTCATCACATCCTACAATCGGGGATTCGGGGTGGGATGAAGGCCAACACTTAAGTGGCACTTATATATGCCATAAGTTGAAGCTCCCCTTTTAAAACATACCATATCAGAAAATCTGGTGGTCGAGAGGGATTGAATGTGACATGGTGGGCCCTACATCACATGGGCTACATGCGGCAAGTAGATGCAACGAAATAGGTTTCCAATGGGAGATGGGGGCAACACCTAGGTGCATGACCAGATGAGTGTTGGCCTAGATTACTCACAAGAGTTGAAAGAATCCTAGGACTTGACCCTCTGATGTTGTTGAGGGATATCGAGAGGGTGTTATGGGCATACATGGGAAAAAACAAGATTAATGACAAGGTGTTGCATAATACTTTGGAGTGGGGACCCGGTGGACCCCACTTTAAGCTAACATGGTAGTGCCATGAGGGCCACCAAGTGGACACCACATGGTAGGCGATGGGCCCTTCATTGAACTCGCTTTGTAGCTCACTGAGATCCGATAATCCATCCATCTAAAGATGTTGAGCAATAACACAAGGACTAAGGGATCATATGAGCCACAAGCTAGATATAAATGCACAATAATGTATTATGCCATTATATTGGGTCTCGTGCTTGGTTGATGTGGTTGTGCCACAAGGGCCTGATGCCACGTGGACATCCATTACTATCATGGCCTAATATTATTAACTAGCTTAATATAAAAATCAAGTTAAGATAAAATTTATATCACATGAAAAACATGAAAACTCTTGGCAAAATGAACAGGATGGTGACATTTGTTTGAAGTTTTGATGAAGTGAATAACACCTCCTACCATTCAAGAAAATACAAGAAGATGATAGAGTATTGTAAATTTACTTTCATATAGATTTAACTCTTGCCTGCATGGAAAACAGAGGTTTAAGTGATGATTATTCGTTTTGTTGGGACTTGGGTACACACTTGGATTGTGGTTCTCAAGCAATTACTTGGACTTGCGCAAGTGTCTCTTTATTGTCGGCTTTTGGGTTGAATTTTTTAGATAATTGACATAAAGACATGACATCCAGGCCTGGAATTTGACGTCTTATAGGATGTATTCTACATTTGAAGACGTATTTGATGATTGTTGTGAGTTTTTTTACGTCATATTTGACTTGTGTTATACCTCTTCATCCCATCATTTTGACGTTTGATTTCAAATGTAAACTGTAAAACATTATGATACCTCCATCCTACCTAAAGTTACAAGAAATGTGAAATTATGAATGGATGGGACACTCGATGATAGAGTTCGACTTTGAACTTCAAGCATGGTATTTTTTTGATTCGTCAAAACATGTAGTTGGTAAGAGAATAGTGTAACATCATGAAGAAGTGTTAAGTCGTCCCTTGTAAATTAAAAATAATGAGCCTAGGTTGTTCAAAGAAATTATTCATATGAGTGATTACCCAATCTTCAACTTACAACCTTCCTCATCATTTCAATTAATCGATTGATAGTCACTAATCATATGACAGCTGCATTAATTATGCATTGATTATGAGTCATCAACATTTCATATTTTTCTTGAATTTATTAAGAAAGCAGGATACCTACAGGCTAGACTGCCTTTTCCAAACAAATCCACCCATACTATCACATGAGTTGTATTCATATTCGACCATACTAACAAAGACTTACTATTCCCACCTGTTGAAACTAGCATAATAGTGATCATGGTGGTAGCTCCATCATTTGCATTGACTGGGAGGCCTTGTTTCTTATCCCTACTTATTTAGCTCTTTGTTGTTGTAACTGTGTATAGCATTCAGAATTTTGTAAATGTTTTGTAGACAATCCATTCAAACAGAAGTAGCAACTTGTTGTGACTAAGTTGCCCCTTAGGATGCATTTACTCCATAATAACATCAGGGTTGAACAGAGGCCTTCCTCAAGGGAAACAAGAATAAGCTTCTCTATTGGATCAAAGGTCACTTGTTTTTATTTCTCTCTAACACCTCATGGAT
The DNA here is from genome assembly GCA_000404065.3 of Pinus taeda. NCBI lineage: Eukaryota > Viridiplantae > Streptophyta > Pinopsida > Pinales > Pinaceae > Pinus > Pinus taeda. Next base: position 18,000 of record APFE031072699.1, read on the forward strand.
TATTCTCTTTTAGTTTTTTTAAAAATTCGAAAAAAAATCGTTGGCCTATGTGCCCCTGAATTTTGTTTTGTTCTTTTATCCTATGTCATTCTTTTGGAGGCCTAGTGTATTCCTAATAAGATTAGAACCGTTGACAACCTAATGAAGTATTAAATTTGACCATTACCCATCATAATTTGAATTATTGTTCCATGGTCTTTTGGTTTGTCTCTCAGAATTTGAAATTTCGCTTTCATTGCCTATTGCCTAGTTTTCAAATCTAGGTTTATAAACTTATGAACATGTAGATTTTGTTTAAAGGAAATTGGAGAAATAGTAAAATGTAGCAGTTTCTAGTTACTCAGTTATTTTTAAGTAATGGTTTTAGTTTTATTTGTGAAATTAGTTTCTATTTTCAATTATTTAATTTTATGTAAAAAAAAATTGAGTTAAATTATTCTTTATCCTAGGAAACACAATATCTTGTTCAAAGCTATAACAATTAAGGGGTATTCATCCCATCAAAATCATCAAGATTTGCACTCATGTCCTCATCCATTAGCACATTCACTACAAGTGCCCCAACTTCTTGTTGAACGACAACCGAACATACAATCTTTTAAGATATAACTACATTGAATTAAATCGATTAATGTAGAGAAGCATAGGTGATAACCACCCAAGGATTTGACATTTCCTTTTCCATATAAAGTAGCCGCTTGAACATGTTGGGCCTTTATAACCTGGCTTCACCAATCTCCTTCATTCGGTTGGCCTTGTTAGTGTTGATCACTCTATAAATCACTTATTATGTTGTATGTTGAGGTATAATTAGTTTTTGGAGCACCTTTTCTCTCCTTCATTTGGGTTGCCTTGTTAGTGTCGATCACTGTATAAATCACTTATTATGTTGTATGTTGAGGTATAATTAGTTTTTGGAGCACCTTTTTGGGCATTCAAGTTATGGATTTTCATGTTGTATTAAGGGTTTAATTTATGGTTAGTATTTTATTTTGCAACTTATGTTTGAGGAAAACAAATTGGAATTAGTTTGTAGTAATTGTCAAGAATGTCAATGGTCTCTCAACACAATTTCTAGTGATTCACTTTATCTGTTATTATGGAAATTTAGTTTTTAATAGCCCATGGGAACTCATTTTAGTTAGGTTTGCATATATATTGAAAATTGTCTACATAGTCTTTGTTCTTCTTTCTGCTTCCACTGTTCATAATAAACAACATTTTCTCTAAATAATACAATGAGGAATTTTAAATGTTGTGATATATTTACAAATAATATAGGAATACATATCGAATGCTGCTAACATATCCTAATGAGTATAAAGAGGGCATGGTGATAGTGATATATTTTCTAGTATCAAGTGGAAGTTATATGCTAAAGTTCTATATAGTTTTTTTTTTTTCTTTTTTAATCTCTTTGCAGGAATGCTGCTACATAACCTAACATATCCTAATGAGTATAAAGAGGGCATGATGATAGTGATATATTTTCTAGTATCAAGTGGAAGCTATATGCTAAATTTTTATATAGGTTTTTTTTTTTTTTTTTAATCTCCTTGTGGAAAAAATTGCAATTTCTATTAAAAAAAAATAGAAATCACTTCTGGAAATCACATGCCTAATGTGCTTTAAGCACGAGTACAAAGGTAGCTGAAAGTAAAAGACTAATATTTTGCCCTGAATACATGTGGATCACAAAAATAAAAAATTCCACCCTAGCTGATTGTATCAAGGTTCTAGATATAAAGTCTTCCAAAATAGTTCATCTAGTGGAACAAAGATATTGTTTCACGAGTAAATAGGCGAATGATATTGTCTCAAACATGTGATGCCTATTTTCACTGATTTACCAAATCTTCTAATGGAACCTAGTGAATTTGTGTCTTCCCTTTCATTGATTAAATAACTAAGAAAGAATCCTATATATATGTGGAAACTCACTCATTTTCCCACAACTCTCTAAAAAAAGATTAAATAACTAATGAAGAATTTGATATATATCCAAACGCACTCACAGGGCTATCTTAAAAAACAAAGGCCATCATTTCAGTATAATAGTTTTTCTCCCAATATTGTACACTTCATACTATAGTAATTGAAAGATAATTTTCCAATCGAAGAATTTGACACTTACATATGTGTGTAGAAAGTAAAATGAAGAGCATAAAAAATGAAAAAAAGTCATCAAATTTCCATTTGACATTCCAGGCCTGATGACATCCGCCAGCCACCAGTTCTTTAGGTATTCCATCTTGCGCTCTCCTCTTATCTTATCTTTAGGTGATAAGATAAGATGCACATAAAGGACTCGGACTTGAGTTGTCTGTAGGTATCTCCTTGTTGTCGACTTTTAGGGTTGAATTCGTCACACAATCGGATTCTTCGCTTGCGAAAACGACTTGATATCATCCAGTTTTATCTGTATTTCATCTTGCGCTTTCCGGTGGGGGACAGAATAAGCTTTTGGACATGTCTTCTCTGCAGAAAGCTTCTGGAACCGACCTCTCACCTCTTCAACAGTAAATTAAGTGATGCGATCGCCGTGAATTACACGGATACCAACATCTGTATTTTTATGCGGAGTAATCATATATCTTTAACATCTCACTTGTCGGTTAAGGATACAACGTGAATATAAAATAACGGTCCATGTTTGATCTTTGAAGCACATGCCATACCATAACAAACAGATGGCTGACAGGCTTTAAAATTGACGTCAGTATGCCAGTTTTTTCCATTTTTACCATAAAATACAGTTAATTCTAAAATAAAAATAAAAAAGTCATTGTTAATTCGCAAATAATTTCACAAAAAGTCTAAGGGACATATAAAAAAGTTGGAAGTTTCAAATTTTAAATTTATTTATTTACAACTAGCACCAATTGTAATGTTTTCTTGGCTTGTTTCCACCAATCCATCTGCCTTGTTTCGCTAGCCTGTGATGCTCTGAATTGCTAAGAAGCAGATATATTAATTTTTAAAAATAAAAAAATCATTTTTAATTCTCAAATAATTTCACAAGAAGTCTAAGAGGCATATAAAAAAGTCAACTGGCACCAACTGTAATGTTTTCTTGGCTTGTTTCCACCAATCCATCTGCCTTGTTTGGCTAGCCTGTGATGCCCTGAATTGCTAAGAAGCAGATATATTAATTTTCTGTGCCATAACAGGTAAGTACAAGAATATATTTATACATACTTTCATTTTTCACATGAAAAAATAAAAATACAATCCATATCTGATACTACTTTATATTTAAGTGCATCTAATGTAATTTAACATTTAGAGTTGGCCAAGTCACAAGTTTGAAAAATTATGCAGCTCCATAATTAAAGTACAATGCATGTCATATACTACTTCATATTAAGTGCATTTAATGTGATTTAACATGGGGAGTTGGCCAAGTCACACGTTTGAAGGCCTATAAAGCTTGGGAATGAGAGTTGTCATACATCTCAAAAGGCCAATGGATTTTCTTCATTTGAATTGAGTAAGCCTGCAAACCTACTTTTATGTTGGATTGTTATTACATTATTGAAAGATTTTGTGTTTGTTATTTGATATTTATTTTGACAAGTTTAATGTCAATAATTTGCAAAACATTTTAGGAGTTGATTGTTTTATTATCACAAATATACTAGCTCTTGTTTCCATTGGAATTTTTGCATATGATAAAACTCAATGTTCATATAATGCAGTGAAAATAAAGAATTTGTTTCAAAGCAAAGCCAAAGCTATGGTCAACATGGCTTCTGTGATTATGTGTGTTTGTGATCTACAGTAGCACTATCAATTCTCTGCCATCTCCAGTGACGAGTCTTTCTTGGACATTCTATAGTAGGAGTTGGCCGTTGTTTGAGTAGACAATGTGGCAACTACATGCTATAGAATTGTTGAGGCTCTACTTCCACGACTACTTTGTCCAGGTATAATTATACTATGGTCAATGTCAAATTCATTAAGAGTTACATGTGTATTGATTTTCTACCAATTAAACTCTACCTTTTTAATTGGGTTAAATCTTGTTACATTTTAAAAAGACAAAAATATTGAGTTGAAATCTAAAAAACACGGAATAAATATACCAATTTATAAAATTTATTAGATTTTTGTTTTAAGATTTAAAGAAAGGGAGAAAAATTTTATAAAAATTTGGGAAACGTAAACAAAAATTTAAAACAAAGTGTAAAATATTTATAGCATAATAATCATTATATTTATTGATTAAAAGTTTGGTTTTTTTATATAAGTAAATAACTTAATTGTTTAGGAGATTTAGGTATCTCATGGGATTGAAAGGTAGACCACTAATTAGTAATTCCATGTCACATGGTTTTTTTTGAATAATAATGATGATTCAGTTTGCATTTAGGGATAGGAGCCAATAATAACTGTCCCCTTTTTAATTGACAAACTCTAAGCTTTCTCTATTGTTTTCTTGCTCATTTGTTCGGTGGTTTTCCCCTTTATATATAGCATTAGATATTTTTTGTATTTTGCGACAATTTTTTTCCCTGTTTTTGGTAGTATTACCAGCCAGAAAGACATCTGGTAATGTGTTTTTGGTAGTATTGCCAATGAAAAAGAAATCTGCCAATATAACCTCTTTTGTTTTGATAATAAAATAATCTATTTTTTATTGAAAACACACCAAAAAATATTTAAAATTTTATTTTAAAAATATTATCCTATTTTTTACCCTAAACTCTTCAAAATTCAATTGGATTCACTTCGATATTTAACCGCTGATGGCTGAGTTCAACTTGGACATCTTTCCTGAGTATCTGACTCACTTTCACTGCCGTGGATTGACCTGTGAAGTCATCCATCCCATTGGATACATATAACAGCGGCCTGACATTCTCGTATTATATACACAGTGGCATCCATTGATCTTCCCCATATGACGGCGCAGTTTAAACGTACCTTTTCTTGAATTTGAATTATTCAAAGTTCAAATGAACATTTTTGTGAATTTGAATATAAGGTCGAGAAGGTATGCAGGTTGAGGATCGGAGATGTTTTTGGGGAATTAGGGTTTTACTTTGAGGATAAGAAAATTCAAGCGATTTAGTTTTGAATATTTTTAATGGATTGGTAAATTGTTTTTTAATTTAATATGGAAGCATAATTATCAAATTGTATTAGAGGGAAAAATAAATAAATAAATAATAAACGATTTTAATATTTTGATAAAGATTTGATTGGGCTTATTAAATTAGTTTAAATTAATTGAAATTTTAAATATCGCGTTTTTTATTATATGTTTTTAATTTTTAATCATTAAATTTAATTAATCGAAAATTAACGGGTTTTACATTAAAAGACATTTTATATATTTTTAATATTTCATATCTAGATTTTAAAATTAGAAAGTAATTTCATATTAAAGTTTTAAATTTTAAAAATAAAATAATATTTTTTTGGAGAGAAAAGCCAAATGTGGTTTTTTTTGGTGAACTGTAATTTTAAAATTGTTTATATTTGTTAAAATTAATAGAAATTATTTATATTTCAAAATTAATGAAACAAATGAGCAAAAACAATGATTGTTATGGAAAGAAAATTATATATTTGTGAACCTTTAAGATATATATTGTCAAATATTTTTTGAATTTTTATTTTTATGGAATTCGAATTCAAACTTGGTAACTATGCATTGAAGGTGGCAACATTAGTAGGCACATTGTTTTTCTATCCAACATTGAAATTGGCCATAGTCTAAACTTTGAATAGATATAATAACAACTTGAAATTCTTTGTGCATCATATAAACAATGACATCCATTGATTTTCATCTTCATCATAATGTGGCCCAGTTTCAATGTACCTTTTTCTTGAATTTTAATGATTCAAAGTTCAAATGTACATTTTTGTGAATTTGAATATAAAGTTTAGATGGTAGGCAAAAACGTAATCTAAGATATTATGTTTTTTCTATTGAAATTTTTATTTTGTTGAGGATAATCTCACTTAAATTTTATAAATTTATTTAATTTATTGAGGTATTTGTTAGGTTAATGTATATTATAATTTTTTTTATATATCATGAAATTTATCATAATTTAGTTGTCAAACCAACAATGGGATAATTATTACTAATTACTAAATCATTGTTACTCAAGGAAAACCATTATACTTTGGTGATGTGTAAGAGGGTAGGCTTTCACTCCTACCAAATATCTCTAAATCTTGAGTTGTTAACTTGTTTTCTTAAGTCTAAAAACTAACTTTTAACCAAACAAAAACAATTTTGAGGCATACTCCAAATTTTAATATATCATATTTAGATATTATATTACATTTGCATATTGATAACTGATCATTTATATTCTAAGATTGAATTTCAAAATTCGTCTAAGTATTTGGTATGATATTGTATATCATATTTAAGGAGTGAAAATAATAATTTGGGCTATTTTATATTGAGTTAGTTAACTATCAATATCTAGATAATGAAATATTATTTTAAAAAATTAAGTTTATAGTGAGTTGGGTTGGTTTAATTGTGTAAAAAATAATAAGTTATCATAAAAATTTATTAAAATATAACTTGAAACTTTTACGATATAATATTTGAAGATATAAATTGGGATTTAACTTATTTAATTTTTTCTTTAAAATGTTAAAAAAAATATCAAGTAAAATAAGAATTTGTAATTTTATTATTAATATATTAAAAAAATAGATGATACAAAATACAATACAACATATCAATATTTATATTGAATTATGTTATTACTATATCATCTAATTAGACATCTACTTTACTCTTGGATTGAATTCATGACACTCGAGGAGGGGGAGTTATTGAATTCATGACACTCAAGGAGGGGGAGTTTGTCACCCCACCACCTCTCATCACATTTAAGAGTGGGTGGCACCAGCGCCATGCATCGGACATGTAAATGAAAACATGAAATTGATAAATATTTTTGCTTTTTGTGACTAAGAAAATTGTGATTTTTTTTATGTTTTTTCAAATTTAGCTTTTGAAAGTGTATATTTTTTTTTTGAGAATTTTGTTGTGAAAAGTTATGGACATATAGTTGAAGAAATTTAATGTTTGTTGATTGCATATACTTGAAAATGTTAGGTAAGTATGAGTGACTTAATGAACCACTATAGATTTTAGAGATGGTGACTCATTTTGAGAAAAAAGTATATCATCACAATTTACACTAATTGCATTATGGCATGGATTAATTTTGAGGAATTTTCAGATTTAATCATTATCTTTTATCATTATCATTATCTTTTATTATTTAATGAAATAGGGTAAGACCAAAAAAAAAAAAATTCAACACATTGGGTAATCTATCAGTTTTAATTTTAATGTAAGTATTAATAAGTCAACTGAAAACATATTTTTGAAGAGGACAGGGAGATGAAGCTCTGTGCAATTTTTCAGATAATTTGGTATTTAGATTTTGAAGTTATTGAATTTTCATTTCAGAATTTTAATTTTAATGTAATTGATGATGACCGCTGAGACCAAACATCGGTCTATCATGCCTAAAGAAACAAATTATTTACTCTGATTTAAGATTTTATTCTTATGCTCAAAAAGCTTGGAGAGAAGCCTCCAGAGCTCACTATAATTTTGACATTGTAAAAGGCTAGGAAGGTCAGTATTGTAACAAAGATTGTGAAACTAAGATTTTATTCTTATTCAAAAAGCTTGGAGAGAAGCCTCAGAGCTCACTATAATTTTGACATTGTAAAAGGCTAGGAAGGTCAGTATTGTAACAAAGATTGTGAAACTAAGATTTAATGTGGTTGTACGCGGGGCACTCTAAGAGGAAGTGGTTTTCATCTTCGATGTTCCTGTTCTCTATGGAAAATCCTTTCCATCCATGGTGTTTTAGGAACTGCCCAACGACCTATTTCACTATGTAGCTCATGAGAATTCGTTCTAATCTTTGTAGCTCATGAGAATTCGTTCTAATCTTTGTTATATTAATTTTCTTCTTTGAGCTAGTTAAAATAAAGAGATACTTTTGATCTTCTAGGGTGGGGTTGATGACCTTCTTATAATAACTTAATTTTCTTTTAGCCACTAAATCTTTCTCACACCACATTTTTTATTTGAACTTAGAAGTAACAATATCTTTAATGTTATTAATATCTTGCAATGCATCATTCTAGTTGATTTTTTCTTTGAACTTAGAAGTAACAATATCTTTAATGTTATTAATATCTTGCAATGCATCATTCTAGTTGATTTTTTCTTTGAACTTAGAAGTAACAATATCTTTAATGTTATTAATATCTTGCAATGCATCATTCTAGTTGATTTTTTCTTTGAACTTAGAAGTAACAATATCTTTAATGTTATTAATATCTTGCAATGCATCATTCTAGTTGATTTTTTCTTTGAACTTAGAAGTAACAATATCTTTAATGTTATTAATATCTTGCAATGCATCATTCTAGTTGATCTCCCACTAACCAAGTCCTTGTGTCTTTATGCCACCCCCCATTGAGCCTTAGGTGGTTTTGGCAGGGATCTAAAGCTAGCTTAAGAAGTCTATGATCGTCTATGTTATTGATTTTGTGCTTGTACAACAGAAAGCTAATCATAGCTAGGCTCTCAATAGGGGAAAGACCTACTTCTATAAGGAGAATAGGATAGGGTGCATTACATTTAATTTTCAGGTTATAAGTTATAAAACGCTTCTAGATTTGCTCAATATTTCTCCATGATTATGTGGAGATGATGCAACCCCAAACCTCATAGCCATATAAAATAACAGGAGTGACTAAAGTTTCAAAGAGGAACTTCTTTTTATCCAACATTAAGAGGTTTGTCTTTTTACAATTATTAATAAGTCAACTGAAAACATATTTTTGAAGAAGATAGGGAGATGAAGCTCTGTGCAATTTTTCAAATAATTTGGTATTTAGATTTTGAAGTTATTGAATTTTCATTTTAGACAATTTTCAAAACTCTCAAAATCTCCATTCACAGAATTTAGTATAAAATTAATAATCAATACCAATTCTTCATGAAAAATGAATAACTCCTATATCATTAAAAACTATATTCAGAGTTAAATCTAGTGGTACCAAAAGCTTCATCTAACTCTTAACTCTTGCAGAAATTTGGCTTCTCTAAAGTTATATTTTTGGAAAATTGCATACCTAATTTTCATGGACGAAAAACTCTTGGCCCAGAAAAATTTCTTGCATGAAAGCTATAAAAAATTCTCAGCCCAGAGATTTACAACTCTCGTACGAGAATGTTTTGACGCTATGGTTTGTGTTAACCGCAATGAGTTTCCCAAACAACTCTTAGCCGAGAGATTCTGCCGACAAAACTCTCTGCCAAAAGTTTCCAAGCTCTCATCCAAGAGTTTAAGAAGAGAATCTGCCATGTGGCCAAACACTCCACCGAGAGTTTAAAAATCTCTCGGTGGATCGTATAATGGATAGTTTATACGAGTTGACCCGATCATTTTCTCAACTAACGCACCCTATTCGATGTAGATGTAAACAACTTGTAGTCGAGAATCATATATATTCTGATTTGAAGATGTGGAAGTATAAAGAAATGTAAAGAACCAAGGCTACCAGTCAGATGTCATATATGCTTATCTTGGGACAATCTTCAGAAGCGTGGATGGAATGGGCCGAGTCGTTGTACCTTTTGTTATTTTGTTGGGAGACAAACTTCCACTTGTTCTTCCAGTGTCAAGCTACAAAGAGCTGTAGCTTTTGTTATTCTGATGGGAGACAAACTTCCACTTGTTCTTCCAGTGTCAAGCTACAAAGCAAGTCTGGTATGATGTCTCCTTATCACTTGGATTATCCTTACCGTTGTTTCTCATCTGTACAGGATGCTTTTCTCTGGTGGAACGAACAAGCGGTATCTCCACGTTCCTTTTTCATTGCTGTCTGCTGGTCTATCTGGATATGGCGAAACGAATCTATATTCAACAACTCCCGGAGACCCATCTCGTCAACTATGCTACGCATCAAAGCCCTCCTGGATTTTCTGGGCATATAGTCTCCCTTTTTTCTGGAAATCTAACGAGACAGTTTTCTCGCCATGCAACATTTTCCTTATTGCATCCGATCCGCTTAGCCTCTGCGGCACCAATAATTTTGTTTTATTATGGTATTTCTTCAACATACCAAATCATCGGGACTCACTAAGCGCCATTTCAAAATATCTGAAATCACAATGTTGTTTTTTCTGTATGGATGTGATAATTTTCAGAACATCACGGATCCAAGAATCTGGCTATCATCAAGGATGAATTGGGTTAATCTTTCATTGAACCTACATATGTATTTTGATCTATACATCAATACAATATGATTTTTCTGTTGAAAAACAAAAAAAAAAATAGTCATTTAGTTATAGTAGCTTGGTTGTTGGTGAAAGAAGTGAAAACTAAACAATGATAATGGAAATTATTGATAGAGTAACATGATATTATTCTTGAAAATTATCCATTAAATAAATATAACATATTATTCAACAAAATTCTTTATAATTTTCCATTAACACATTTTATATAAATATAACATATTATTCCATAAAAAAAAAATTATATGTAAATTATACTATTATTTTTTTTTTCCAAATATTATTTATTAAGCCATAAATTTATAATCTATATATTTTCTTTATTGCATTCAAATAAATCCTCTTAAGCCTACTAAAAAACAAATATACATATAATTCAAGCTATGTGTAAATGCTTTGATTGTTATACTGTGTATTGATAATCAAACCGAAAAAAGAGGAATAAAATTATATGATATAAGTTAGAGTCTATGCATATGTGCTTTGATAGTTAGAATCTTCTAATGCGTTTTCTTTTATACAATATGTGCTTATATGCTTGGAATTGAACATTTTGCAGGTATAATTCTGCTATGAGAAAGAAAGAACAATAAGAAATTTGCACGAAAAAGCTAAATAAATTTAAGATCTCTCGTGCAAAAGAAATAACGTTTTAATTATAAAATATTTATTTATTTATAATTTGTAAAAACAATTTATACATTAGATAATTATTTGAATGACCATAATAAAAATTATTGGGTACATTCGATACTGACTTGTAATTTTAACTTATTATTTAATATTGAGAAATGTATAATAAATATGAGAATGTGTTTTTATATTTATTTATTTATTTATTTATTATTTAAATTATTTATTTTTTTTTATTAAAAAATTATTTTTTTAATTGAAATTAAATAAAAACAATTTTTAATAATAAAAATATTATTTTTATTTTATTTAAATAATTTTTAAATATATAAATAAATTTAACACTTCAAAAAAACTTAAACTTATATTTTTTAAATATCTCCAATATTAATCCATCATACATCAATTCCACCACATACAAAATTTGGACAACATAAGACTCTTATCATTGTTCAAATGTGTGGCCAAAAGGTCCTTTAAGAATTGTGACAGAATTGCTGTCACAGCCAAAAGTGGTCGGAATGCCGGTAAAAAAATTTCAAAAAATCTTGTAAAAACAGTGTTTTAATCATGTTTTTGATGGTGGAAATAGATTCAGCACCATCAAAAACATTTAAGACACTTCAAATTTTGAAGTTTAACCACTATAATTTAGATTTACATAAATCCTTCCCAAATTTTCTCTAAATGACTGCAATTTCCATAACTTTCCAAACAATTCCTCGAGTAATTAGATTACGGCACTCAAATTACCTTACCTCTGGTTGAGATGGTGGCGGGAGGTATTAACCGCACCATAGAATGCAGATGTTAAATGACGATCATTTAATTGAATTTGAGCCACTGGCGAACTTTCTATTTTTGTTGGTACTGGGGTGCATGTTTGGCCTCTCGCTCTGGAGCAATGAGTCGGGCTAGCAAGTATCTCCTTGTTGTCGGCTTTTATAGTTTGAATGTGTCAGACAATCAGCTGGTTTGCAGGCGTGAAAGACTTGATATCATCCAGTTCTTTAGGTATTCCATCTTGCAATCTCCCCTGCGTATAGAATAAGATGCACATGACAGCTTAGAAGTCCCATTGCGTCATATGTAAGTATCTCCTTGTTGTCGGCTTTTAGGGTTGAATTTGTCAACAATCGGCTGCGGTTCGCAGGCGTTAAACGACTAAGTGTTTTTTTGGTATTTCATTTTGTGGGGAGGCTATAATTTTGGATGAATTTCTCATTGATTAATCTGGTGATTTTTTTTAATTTTATTAATGCACTAGCTTAATAACTATCAACTTTTAGATTTTGTACTTACTTAAATTTAAAAATTAAATATACTAACCTAATGAATTAATAAAACTTTTACTCCAAAAATATTGATAACCCCAACTCACCGATAAACAGTCTAAACTCACCCATAAACAACCCAATAAAATAATTAATGTGTATCGCAGCTTAACTTATCTACTCTACATAAATCTAAAAGTTAACATATATTAACCCAACACATTAATAAAATTATAACTCCAAAAATACTGATAACCCCAGCTCACGGATGGACAACCCGATAAGATGGTTAATCCATATGACAGCTTAACGCGTCTTCTCTGCAAAAAGTTTATGGAGGTGGCATCTCAGCTTTTCAGCAGTCAATTAAATAATGCGATTGCCATCAGTTAAACGGATAACAAGATTTGTTTTCGTACTTACGCAAGTGTCTCTTTATTGTCGGCTTTTTGGGTTGAATTTGTCAGAAAATCGGCGTAAGGACATGACATCCACCAGTTCTTTAGGTATTCCATGATTCCATCTTGCGCTCTCCCTTGGGGCATATGATAAGATGCACATGAACGACTCGGACTAGAGTTGTCTGTTGGTACCTCCTTGTTCACGGCTTTTACGGTTGAATTCGTCACACAATCGGATTATTCGCTTGCGAACACAACTTGTATCATCAAGTTGCCATCCAGTTATACGTATTTCATCTTGCGCTCTCCAGTGGGGGACAGGATAAGCTTCTGGACGTGTCTCTCTGCAGAAATCTTCTGGAACTGACTTCTCACGTCTTCAACAGCCAATTAAGGAGAGCGGGGGACAGGATAAGCTTCTGGACGTGTCTTCTCTGCAGAAATCTTCTGGAATTGACTTCTCACGTCTTCAACAGCCAATTAAATCGCCATGAATTACACGGATACCAACATTTGTATTTTGAAGCGGAGTGATCGTATCATCGCTTATCTTTAACTTCTCTCTTGTCAGTTAAGGATACGACGTGAATATAAAATAATGGTCCACGTTTGATCTTTGAAGCACATGCCATAACAAACAGATGGCTGAGTTCAACTTGGACATATTTACTGAGTAGCTGACTCACCCATTCACCGCCCTGCATTGACGTTTGAATTCATCCATCCCATTGGATACATATAACAGCGGCCTGACATTCTCGGCGCACTATATACATAGTGACATCCATTGATCTTCCCCATATGGCGGCGCAGTTTAAATGTACCTTTTACTTGAATTTGAATTATTCAAAGTTCAAATGAACATTTTTGTGAATTTGAATATAAAGTCCAGATGGTACGCAGGTTGAGGATAGGAGATATTTTGGGGAATTAGGGTTGCAAGTTGAGGATAAATGATTTAAGTTTGGTTTCACTTTGAATTAGTGTGCAGATTGTTTTTTAATCTAGTGGGCAGATTGTTTTTCAATCAACATTGAAGCTGACGTAATTAGTGGCCTGTTTGTTTTCTATCCAACATTGAAATTGGCTTTAGTATAGGCTTTGAATGGATATAATAACAGCTAGACATTCTCTATGCATTATATAAACAGCGACATCCATTGATTTTCATCGTATGGTGCTGCAGTTTCAATGTACTTTTTCTTTTTTTTTTAATGATTCAAAATTCAAATGTACATTTTTGTGAAATTAAATATAAAAATGTACAAATTAAATATAAAGTTTAGATGGTAAGTAAAAATGTAATCCTAAGATATTATGTTCTTTCTATTGAATTTTTCATTTTGTTGAGGATAATCTCACATAAATTTATTTAATTTATTGAGGTATTTGTTAGGTTAATGTATATTATAATTTTTGTTATACATTATGAAATACATCATATTTTAGTTGTGAAACCAACAATGGGATAGTTATTACTAATAACTATTAGCAAATATAGGTCAATGTTATTCAAGGAAATCATTGTTACTCAAGGAAAGCCATGATACTTGTAATCACTGTTGGTGATGTGTAAGAAAATAGGATTTCGCTCCTACCAAATATCTCTAAGTCTTGAGCTGTTAACTTGTTTTCTTAAGTCCAAAAACTAACTTTTAACCCAAAAAAAACAAGTTTTACGCATACTCTAAACCTATAATATATTACATTTGATAATTTATATTATTAGGTTGAATTTCAAAATTGATCAAGTATTTGGTATGATATTGTATATCATATTTAAGGAGTGAAAATAATAATTTGGGCTATTTTATATTGATTTAATTAATTATCAATATCTTGATAAGGAAAAATTATTTTAAAAAATTATGTTTATAGTGAGTTGGGTCGGTTGAATTGTGTCACAAATAAAAAATTACTATAAAAAATTATTAAAATATAATTTGCAACTTTGAGGGTATAATATTTGAAGGATATAGGTTGGGGTTTAGCTTATTTGGTTTTGTTTTTTAAATGTTAAAAAATTAACTAGTAAAATATGGGTTTGTAATTTTATTATTATTAGTGTTTTTAATATATTAAAAAAATTAGATAATACAAAATACAATACAACATATCAATATTTACCTCAAATTATGTTGTTTCTATATCATCTAATTGGACATCCACTTTACTCTTAGATATGTTGGAATTCATGACAATGGAGGGGGAGTTTTTCACCCCACCACCTCTCACCTCTCATCGCATTTAAGAGTGGGTAGCACCCGCCCCATGCATCAGACATGCAAGTGAAAACATGAAATTGAAAAACATTTTTAGCTTGTTTGTGACCAAGAAATTGTGACTTTTTATGTTTTTCAAATTTAACCTTTGGAAGCTTATATTTTTTTGAGAATTTTATTGTGAAAAATTATGGACATATAGTTGAAGAAATTTGATGTTTGTTTATATTTTTTTTGAGAATTTTATTGTGAAAATTTATGGACATATAGTTGAAGAAATTTGATGTTTGTTGATTGCTTATAGGTGAAAATGTTAGACAAGTATGAGTGACTTAATGAACCACCATAGTTTTTAGAGATGGTGATTTATTTTGGGAAAAAATTTATAGCATCACAATTAACACCGATTGTAAGTCAGCTGAAAATATATTTTTGAAGAGGACATGAAGAAAAAGCTTTGTGCAAATTTTCAAATAATTTTGAAGAGGATATGGAGAAGAAGAATAATTTGATATTTCTATTTTAAAGTTATTGAATTTTCATTTCAAACAATTTTCAGGACTCTCAAAATCTCCAGTGACACAGTTTAGTATAAAATTAATAATCAATATCAATTCTTCATAAAAAATGAATAAAATAACAGCCACTCTACAACCTGCAAGATCCGCTTTTCGCGCATTCTGAACCTACAAGCGCGCCCTCTCTCTGCATGACCCGATCCCTGCGAACATGTCCGTCGGGGGCTCTGCTTCAAGCCTGCAGTTGGGCCGGTTGGATCTGCTGCTCCATGGAGGAGTTGACTCCCCCTCAAGGGTCTTCCTCCCCTTCTCTGCCTTCAGCCGTTGAGGCCTTCAGAACCCTGCTAGCCTCTCTGCCAAAGAAGAAAGTTGTGGAAGCTACGAAGTTTGTGAAAAGACTTGAAGATATTCCTAAGATCGCCCTTCCGCCTAAAGGATCGATCCAAGTAGCCTTGTCCCTGGCAAATCAAGCTCTGATCGGTCAGTTCACAGAACTATGGCCTTCCCCGAAATCAACCGAGAACTGGGTCGCTAGGAATTGGGCTCCGCTGATAAAAAACAAGGTAACTTCTTACTTCCTCGGAAGAGGATACTTCTTATTTGAATTTTCTGCAAAAGAGGACAAAGATATCATTTTCAGGAATGGCCTGTACTTCATGGGCCCCCAAGGTCTGTATTTAAATAAATGGATGCCAGACTTCGATCTGGCGGTTGATGTGCCCACAGCAGTTCCGGTATGGGTAAGACTCCCCAACCTTCCCATCCACTACTGGAACTGGGATTCGTTGAAGCACATAGGAAACTCTCTTGGGAAATTCATTGACAAGGCCAACAGCAAAGATCAATATGACTGTGCCAGACTTTGTGTGGAGGTAGATCTGGAGGTCAGGCTTCCAGAAGTCGTCAAAATAATTGTAGGACCATGGACCGATGTACAGAAACTGGACTACGAACAGCTGTCGTTCAAATGCCGGAAGTGCCATGTCTACAGACACTTTGCTAGAGAGTACCCATCCAAAGGGGTGGAAGAAAAAGGGAAAGAAGAAGGTTGGAATCAAGCAAAGCGGCCCAAAACTTCACACAAGAAGAATGCAAATGTAAACACCAAAGCTCCCCAAGCGGGTCCTGTTCAGAAATCTTCCATGGAAAGTTAAGGAAACAATTTGAGATCCTTGGATCTGAAATTGTGACCATGCAGGAGACAAATACCCCTAAGGAGACCCTTCCATCCAAAGCCTCCCCCTCCAAAAATGTACCAGAGAGATCCAAAGAGAGGATTTCAGAGGAAGAAGAGGATACCCAAGATTCCGAGGAATCGGAGGAAGAAGGGGAAATAGGTGAATCCCAGTCTTCCCCTAGAAGATCTACAAGAGGACGCATGTCAGCAAAGGAAAAAAGAGAAAAAGAAACTTATAAGGACAAGCTTCAGGGCAACCAGCCAACGCCAAAGAAACTTCTAGCAAAAACCCCGAAGATGAAGAGGATTCAAACCCAGAGCTCCAAGGGAGCTCACCACAGCAAAAGTAAATGATGAAAGTAGTCTCCTGGAACTGTAGGGGAATGGGCTCCAAAGCCAGGAAGAAGCAATGAACAACTTAATAAGACTGGAAGCCCCAGACATCCTTTTTATCCAGGAGACGAAATTGGAGGATTCAGCTTTCCTCCAAGCAAGTAAAAAATTTTGGAAGAAAGAAGGAGCACATGCAACCTCTGCCTGTGGAGCTTCAGGAGGACTTGGATCGCTCTGGAATTCTAATAAGTTCTCATTAATCTCTAAATCACTGAATACTCATTGGATTTTTTTAAAAATGCAGCACCTAGAATCTAAGGGAAATTATTTGCTTGTTCAATGTATATGCTCCTAACAATGTAGGTGAGAAAAACAATGTTGGGACTCTATAAAAAATTTGGCAGAACTAGAAAACCTAGAGAACATAATCATAGTCGGAGACCTCAACCTCACCCTCCTCTCGTCAGAAAAAGGAGGAGGCAGCATCGTCAAGGATCCGACAAGAGAACAAGTAGAAGACCTCATGCAAGATTGGGATCTAATAGATATTAAGCCGACTACGGGCAACTTCACGTGGTCATATAAGAGAGTGGGTCCGGGATACATAGCGGCAAGACTCAACAGATTTTTGGTCCAAAGCTCCTTCCTTCTACTTGGGTTAGAAGCTAGAATGTGAATTCTTCAAAGCAGCGTTTCAGATCATAATCCCATCAGCCATGAGCTACTGACCCCCAAGGATCTGGGGCCTATACCTTTCAGATTCAGCTCTCTTTGGATTAAAGAGACAGACTTTATGGAAAAGGTCAGAGACTGCTGGAAAGAGCCAGTCAAGGGATTCACTTTTTTTGTGTGGGAAGAAAAACTAGGAAGAGTTAAAGGCATGTTAAAAAATTGGGCTAAGACCCTGCCCAATCCTGTTGAGGAAAGGAAAAAAATTCAAAGTGCTTTAGAAAGTCAACATCTTCATCTTGAAGCAGCTGATATGGTGTAGAGAAGTTCTCTTGGTGTAGAGAAACAATGGGCGCTTCATGGCTGGAAAAAAATGACTAAGCTCTCCTGTGGGCCCCTGTGGAAAGAAAACAACAAGTGAGAGATTGTTAGGTTGTGTTATATTCTTTCCATGACTAACTGACGTAGTGAACCAGGGGGTTAGAGGGGGGGTGGAGCACCCCCTTCGTTGCGCCAATATCGCAACAGGGGGGTCACAGGGGGGGTGGAGCACCCCCTTCATTGCGTCGATATCGCAACAAGGGGGTCACAGGGTGGCCAGCAGCTCCCCTTGTTTGGGGGGTTTGAGGGGGGCAGGTAGCCCCCCTCTACAGGGTCCGGGGCAGCGCCCCAGGAAAAAAAATTTGACCCTATATTAGGTTGGGCGAACCTACCTATAATTTTCGGTCCATGGTTTTGGATGCGATGGTTTTGGGTCCATGGTATTGGATGCTTCGACATGTATAAATATGTACTGTAACATTGAAAGGAACATAATGAAAAATCAAGCTGGTAGTCCCAATTTTGGGATCCAATGGGAAATCTCTGTGTATATGTGTTTTATGTGTTATGCTCTTGCATTTTTATTTTTTCTGTGATTTAGAATTCGTATGGGTAATTTCTGTATGGGGTTAAAACCTACATTTTGTATTAGAGTTGTTTTGGCTTCAGGGGGACGCCTTTGTTGCTGAGGGGTTTCGCTCGGGCCTGTGGTAGACCCTGTTCAGTGGGAGATCTGCGAGATCGATTCTGGTGGTGAAAGAAGATGGCGAACAGCGGAAAGATAGAGATTGAGAAGTTCAATGGTCAGAGTTTTGAGTTGTGGAAACTCAAGATGGAGGATCTGTTGGTGGATAAATATCAGTGGATCGCGGTAGATCCGGGTACTAAACCAACGGGAGTGATCGATGAAGAATGGAAGAAGTTGGATCGGAAGGCCAAGAGCACAATACGATTGTGTGTCTCAGATTCAATATTGTTGAATGTATCAGGGGAAGCTACGGCGAAGGCTTTATGGGACAAGTTAGGGACCTTGTACCAATCTAAGTCTCTGGTGAATAAACTGTTCCTACGGAAAAAGCTTTATAACCTGAGGATGAAAGATGGAGACTCGGTGACAGAGCATCTGAATGCGTTTAATACTGTGGTAATTCAGTTATTATCTGTTGATATTAAAATTTCAGATGAAGATAAGTGCATC
>APFE031072699.1:40272-92471 GCA_000404065.3 Pinus taeda
AGAAAACAACAAGTGGGAGATTGTTGGGTTGTGTTATATTCTTTCCACGACTAACCTACGTAGTGAACTGGGGGGTTCTTCGTTGCGTCGATTGCACAGCGGGGGGGCAGTGGCCCCCCTTGTCCAGGGGGTTTGAGGGGGGCGGGTAGCCCCCCTCTACGGGGTCCGGGCCATCGCCCCGGGAAAAAACAATTTGGACCCTATATTAGGTTGGGGAACCTACCTATGGTTTTCGGTCCATGGTTTTGGATGCCGATGGTTTTCCGGTCCAGGTATTGGATGCTCCGGCCATGTATAAATATGTATTGTAACATTGAAAGGAACATAATGAAAAATCAAGCTAGTAGTCCCGGTTTTGGGATCCAGTGGGAAATCTCTGTGTATATGTGTTTTATGTGTAATGCTCTCGCATTTTTATTTTTTCTGTGATTTAGAATTCGTATGCAGGTAATTTCTGTACGGGGTTAAAACCAACATCCAGCTGCAAGCTCCATTGCTAGATGCCTCGGTTTTGCAGTCTCAACTTCTTGGTCCTCATTTAAATATCTGGGATTGCCCATCTTCCACAAGAGGGCCTTGAGTAAGGATTGGTATCCTCAATTAGACAAATTTAAAGCTAAAATGCAGGCTTGGGGATCCTCGTAGCTCAACATAGCTGGAAAATCAGTGCTCATCAAAGCAGCACTCAGCAACCTTCCATTATTCAAATTCTCGGTTTTGCTGGTGCCTGTGGGAATCATTAAAAATATGGAGGAATTAATCAAAACATTTTCTAGAAAGGAGGCAAGAAAAATGAGAAGAGAATCTCCCTAGTTAACTAGAAAATCATAGCTCCAAATCTTGGTTGGGTGCAAGTTGCATTGTGGAGGAAGTACTTCAGAGGACCAAGACTTAGATGCCTAGATCAGCCCAAGAATCATTTCAACACTCCCTTCAATAGATTCACCAGCAAAACTGGTTCCTTGATAAGGTATCATTCCTTCTGGATTCCAGGAAATGGAAAACGCATCCACCTCTAGCATGACAGTATCTTAAATCGACCCTCGCTGGCAGATTCGATAAGCGTGCTTGAGTTGCATCGCTGGATGTCAGAGGCCAGCATCAAAACTCTGTGGGATCTCTCAATCTGGAAGGGTAATGTGTGGTCGGGTTGGGAGCAGCTCCCAGTTCCACCCGATCTACGTTCTGAGATGAAATTGTTCACCACGCAGCTTCATGGACTAGCTCCAATCCATGTTAACAGACAAGACGTGAGAGGCTAGGGAGCAAACCAGGCAGGCTACTCGGTTGCCCAAGGATATTCTAAATATCTTGAGCGGCCTCACGTTCCTCCCAATCCTACCCCTTGGACTGGCATCTGGAAAATTCCTTCAATTCCTAAAGTAGATTTCTTCTGCTGGACTCTCTGTCATCAGAAAATTCTTACTGAAGACAGGCTCCAGAAAAGGGGCATATTTTGGCCCTCTAGATGCCCTTTATGCAAGGAAAACGTTGAATCTGCCTTTCACCTAATGATTGAATGCAAGTTCGTTGTTTCCTTATGGCAGGAGTTACTTGTTTCCTGGAAGCATAAATTCACCTTCCCCTCCTCAGTCTTGGATCTATTTATGGGCTGGATGGCCAAATATCCAGGCCCATCTCCAAAGAATAAAGAAACTAGGTCAGCGTGCAGTGCTCTGCCTAAATTCACCAGCTGGCAAGTCTGGTTGGAAAGGAACAGAAGGATATTTCATAATAAGGAACAGGATTTCAGATTAGTTGCCATCTCAGTAAAAAGGCAACTGGTGAGTGGCTGGAAGACAAAGGAGATGATGCAAAGCTAACGCAACAGGACATAGATTTGGGAACTGCCCTCAACTTCAAATTTCCAAATTCAAACAGCTCCCTGTCACCTTGCAAAGAATGGCAAGTCAGGAAAAGCGAAGCAGATTTCCAAACCTGGCTGTCCACTAAAACTCTACCGTCTCTCTTCTTTGATGGGGCAGCCAAAGGGAATCCAAGTACTGCTGGAGCTGGAGGATTCATCATAAATCCAGAGGAAACAATTATGCATAGATTCGCTTGGGGATTAGGCCATTCCTTAATCATACAAGCTGAAGCAATGGCACTTTTCCAAGGAATCAAATTACTCAAAGAGCTGGGCTTCAAGGAAGCAAATTTATTTGGTGATTCCTAGGTGATCATCCAAGCAATGGCGACCAACTCTAAACCTATGGATCTACAGCTTGCCAAGATAGTTTCAAGGGTCAAAGGTGAGGCAAAGTCCCTGAATCTAAAATACTTTCATTTTTTTAGAACAAACAACAAAGAAGCAGACATCGAGGCAAACAAGGCAGTCGAATTAGTTGCCAGTTCTCTTTTTAGAGATAACAAAATCCTTTGGGATCCAATCCCCTAATGAACCATGATCTATTGCATCCTTTTGCATCAATTTGTTTGTATCTTTCGGCTCGGAAAATCAGCAGCAGAAGTACACTATATTAAATGTAAAAAGAGGAGCCTGACAAGAGTAGGCGAGATATTCCTCTGGATGAAAAGACATGTAGAATATTGCCTCTTCCTTTGTAACCAAAGTTGTGGCTCTTAGCCACTTAGTTAATGAAATTCCATAACCGTTTTTGTAGAAAAAAAAAAAGGAATAAATCTTAAATCATTAGAAACTATATTTAGAATCTAGTGGTCCCAAAAGCTTCATCTAAAATTTAAATCTTGAGGAGATTTGGCTTCTCTAAAGTTATCATTTCCGGAAAATTGCATAATTTCTCCTAATTTTCATAGACGAAAAACCCTTTGCCTAGAAAAAATTATTGGATGACAGCTTAAAAAAAGTTCACAACTCTCATACCAAAGTATTTTTGCAACTATGGTTTGTGTTACCACAATGGTTTCCCAAAAAAAAACTCTTGGCCAAGAGATTCTGTCGAAAAAACTCTCTGCCAAAAAGTTTCCAAACTCTCATCCAAGAGTTTGAGAAGAGAATCTACCATGCAACCAAACTCTCTGCTAAGAGTTTAGAAATCTCTCGGTCCGGTTTATACCAGTCGATCTGATCGTTTTCTCAACTGACGCAACCTATTCGATGTAAAAAAACTTGTAGTAGAGAATCATATATAAAGATTAGTTTGAAAGAAAAAAAAGTGAAAATGTAAAGAATGCGTTTTTAAAGGCTACCAATCACATGTTATATATATCTAATATAGTCATTTAGTTACAATAGCTCTGTTGTAGTTGAAAGAAGTGAAGACTAAACGATGACAATGGAAATTATTGATAGACAACTATAATACTATTTTTGAAAATTTTTCATCAATACATTTCATATGAATGGAATATATTATTTAATAAACCATTTTTTATGTATAAATGTTCATGTACAAATTATATTATCTAATGTTTTTTTTCGAGATACTATTTGTCGGGCAATAAATTTATAGCCTATATATTATGTTACCTTGAATTTATATATATATATAAAATAATTAAATTAATTTTATATATAAAATTATTGGGCCATAAAATTTATAGCGTATATATTATGTTGCCTTGGAATTAAAAAATAAAAAACTTGTTTTTTATTTATTTCTTTATATATAAAATTAAATTAAAAATAGTTCATCATTTCTTTACCTTTTTATTATATATAATATATATATATATTATATATATATATATATATATATATTTATATAATATATATTATTTGTTAAATAAAATATTTAACATCTTTCCTAAATGAAATAAAATAAATCCCCTTTATTGCATTCAAATAAATCCTCTTACATGTACTAATAAACAAACATATATATAATTCAACTATGTGTAAATGCTTGGATGGGAACAATGTGTATTGATAATCAAACCGAAAATAAAGGAATAAAATTATATGCATTTTGATAGTTAGAGTCTATGTATATGTGCTTTGATAGTTACAGTGTTCTAATGTGTATTCTTTTGTATACTATGTGTTTATATGTTTAGAGTTGAACTGTTTTTTAAAGTATAATTGTGTTACGAGAATGAAAAAATATTAGGAAATTTCACGTAAAAGAGATAAATAAATTTAAGATCTCTGGTCACAAAGAAATAATGTTTTAATTATATTTATTTATTTATAATTTTATAAAATAATTTAAATATTTATTTTTATATAATTTTTTTTTGCGGTAAATTAAGGTAGTGCTTTTATATTTCTATTCATATAAATTCATGTTAAGTCATATACATTGTTTTGGTGGTCTCAACCTACCCAAATGGGAAATCGAGTTTGTTGGCCACCTCAAATTAACATAAGCCATCCAGTAACAAAAATGAATAAGTCTATCAATCCATGCTAAATAAACTTCGCAGCAGAAAATACTAAACATATATCTAGTAGTCATGAAAACAGACAAAAGGAATGACATACTATCCTCAGAAATCTAACATTGAAAACAGTTACACGACTTAAAATTTCATTCTTCCCCCCTTTGGGCTAGTACCATCTATGCTTGTTGTCCTAGAATGGGCTGCTTCAGTTGTTGCTGGACTTCATCCAGCTTACTATCCTGCATGATCATGGTGATTTGAAGGTTCTTCATTTCTTTCTTCATATTAGGCATGCCTTGGGCCAATTCCACCATTTTTCTTGCAACTTGCTCTAGCGTCTTTGCTAATAGGCGTTTCAACACCCAGTGAACATGCAAGGCCTGTTTATATAAAGTCATGCGTCCCCTGGTGTTACCTGGGTTTGGAATGAGGTCCCCCCCCCTCTTCCATTTCTGGCTCTGAGTCCTCTTCCATTACGTTTTCTTCCATTTCTTTGATGAGTCTACAGATGTCCTCATCTGTGCCTTCTCGATACGCCCTTTCCGCTTCTTGGACGATTTTCTTCATCGTTCTCTGGCTGCATATTTGAGGGACTAACGTTGAGGTTGCATTGTTGTTGCGGCTGGGTTGGTTAGACCGACCTCTTCCACCACACCCCATTCCCCGTCCCAGTTGCACCATTTTGCCACTTACAGACTCTTGTTTATCATGTCCAACAGCGAAGGTTAGATTCTCTGCCATTGCCTTTATTCTCATTTCCTGAGTTCCCATTCCCCAGAATTGGCCTTCCCCGTTCCAATTGCTCCCTATGGTCGGTCTGCTCTCAGTCTTTCCTCCCCTTAGCCCTGACCATTGGGTACTCTTTATAGTCTTCCCCATTTCCCAGATTGTTTCTTTGTCCTCCTCGAGCTGTCCCTGATCATCTCCCTTGCAGAAACCAAGTAGGTCTTTGCCCTGGTTTCCGCAGCTTCTTCCCATTCTATGCCCTTCCCTTGCATTTTCCTTCAAACCACCTTCCTCTTCCTTACTGCAAGCTCTAAAGGATTTTGCCCCTTCTGGTATGATTCTCCCTCTCTCTGCTACTCCTAGCTCTCCCCCCTCTTCCATCAGACTACCTAGGGTTAATAAAATTACAGGATTTGGCTTTACGAAAACATACCCAGACCTTCGCGTCACCTCATATGAAACTAGCTCATCCTGTGCTCCCACTGTCTTCCTCCTTTGCTTCTTAATGACCACCCTTACCACCCTCACCTCTCTTATTTGCCTTCTACCATCTGTCCTACGTCTCATCATTCTGTCGCCGCCGATTTTTGTAGTTTCTTCCCCCATTCCCTTGTCAGCTCTGTTTCTCGGGGCACTGTCCCATTTGCATGCTGCCCACGCATCATGTTTTATTATGAGAATGTTTGGAGGCCAGCACTGCCATCCATTCCTCTTCACGATCCATTCCCACATCATCTCCCCATCTCTCATCCCGATCGGGGGATTTTTATATAAATTTAAATTTAAAATATTTGAAATAAAATAATCATTTTAGTGACGATAGTATAATTATTGTGTTCACTTGATAATGACTTGCTAGTTTTAATTTATCTGACAATAAGAGGGGAAATGTTATATGAACAAATGTGTTTTTAAATTTTTTACATTTATTAATTATTTATTAGTATAGTATGATATGGTTAATAATAATGGGCATAATTTAACTGGCATAGTTTAACTCATCGGTCAATAAGAGGAGAAATACTATATGATTTATTGAGAAATAAAAATAAGATAATTATTTTAGTAACCATAGTATAATTATTGTGTTCATTTGATAATGACTTGCTAGTTTTAACTCATCAGTCAATAAGAAGATAAATGTTATATGAAAAAATATGTCTTTAAATATTTCTCATTTATTAATTATTTATTAGTATAATATAGTTAATAATAATATGCCTATTTCTCATTTATTAATTATTTACTAGTATGACATAGTTAATAATAATAGGCCTAGTATAACCTATTTGTCAACAAACTAAAAATGTTATATGATTTATTGAGAAAAATTAGATAATAAATATGAACAAATTATTTTAAAATCTTTTTAATTTATTAATTATTTACATAAAGGATGTTTTAAGTCAGTTTAAGTTGTATACGTAGATTCACCTTATCCAAGCAACGTATACATGTTGTTTCACAGAACAAAAAGTGTGTATACGTATGCGCACACTTTCACAAGAGTAAAAGTGTGTATGGGTTGGAAAATCAAGGAAAGTCAAGTTTAAAGAATACCAAGGGTCAATACCATGGTATTAGCCCACAATATTGAGTTTGATCTCGTCCAAGAATACCACAGGCTCTAAGTGTTGTTTTGATCTAAGGTATTGAGAAAGGCCAAAAACTATATAAGGAGGAGAAAATCAAAGGGCCAAGTGTGCAAGTGAAAGGTTTTCTCAAGAATACTTCTATCTGAAGTATATTTTATGTTGCAGAGGCTATGATTATTATATGATTTGAAATATTTTGTGCACCTTGGATAAAATGTTGGATCAGGATCATGAGACCTGAAATGACTTATCATTGTATGATCTTATATTGGTTGGGCTAGATATGATTTCTTACACATGTTTTATTCTTTAAATGTCATGATCTTGGTATGTTTGAAGTTTGGAATAGTAGCAAAGTTGTAAGTTAATTTTTTCATATATATACGCTAGTTTGTCTTAGTAAAGACACGTATACACACAGGTTTGACTCTTCCAAGTCGCGTATACAAAAGAAAAGCCTATTATTCAAAAATCACTGATCTATTTGATCAATGTTGTTGTTTTACTATTGTCTGTCAATAAAGTCTTCTTAAATATGAAAGTAAAACTGAATGCATAAGGAGTTTGTGTCTGATTGATTGATTTATTAAGTGAGAAGGGTTATCTTTGTTGTTGTCTGTCTGAATCTCTGTAAATTGACAGTAGATGTTCAGAATATAACTAGTTGGTACAGATTTGATTCAGAAGTTTGCATGATTCAGTAGTTTGAAAGGTATACACGGGTATTGTTACAAGAAGTAGCGTATACACATAGGTTGGGTTCATTAAAGTAGCATATACATTCTAATGTATGATTTTTGAGGTTGTAACTAGTTCTGAATGATGATGCAGGTTTCTAGGTTCAGCGCAATGTTCTGATGACAGTAATCTGACTGCTCATATTGACTAGTTGTTAATTGATGCAGTTATTATTATAGATTTTGAGCTTCAAGGTTTCTGATAGGTCTAATGTGAAAATTTGATGAAACAATGCCTTCATATTGTGTTGTTGTGTACCAAGAGCATCCAGCCTGAAAATTAATGAAATGTGGTCCATGGAGGAAGAAAAAAGGGCGTAGCCTTCTGTAGGGCGACGCCTACATATTAGTAAACATATCAACTAGTACAAGAGTTAGGGGGTTGTAGCTCCCTTAAAATAGAAGCTGGAAAACGAGAGAAGGTTGTAGCCTTCTGCAGGTGGGTTCCTACATACTGGTATGAATCTGCACCAGTATAAGATTGTAAACCGATTTTCTTTATATTAAGAAGACAGAGACGACAACAGCAGGTGGTTTTCCTCCCGCATTGGGTTTCCACCTTAAATCTTAGTGTTCATGTGCGTTGCTTATGTGTGATGGCTTATTCTGTTATTACTGCAAATAGTTACTATATAATAAGATACTGATGCACTGATTAAAGATCAACACATGATAAATTAACTAAAATATAAGTTCTCTAGGTATACGTTGGTTTCTTTAATCACTGTAGCGTGCACAGGCGAGTTCACTTCACTGAAGTAGCGTGTATATAATTTTGATTGGGAAATGAAAGATTATTCAGTTGTAAATACTAATTCACCCCCCCCTCTCAGTATTATTTCCAACAATTAGTATCAGAGCAGGTCCTCCAGAAGAAGCTTGATCCCTTGAAGGGAGATCTTTCAAGATGAATAGTTACGAAGGCATGGGATCTATCAGACCACCAATCTTCAATGGGAACAAATTGGTATATTGGAAAATAAGAACCAGAGCCTATATTCAGTCGCTTGGAGCCAATGTTTGGGAAATCGTGGAAGGCGGATACCAATTTCCAGTAGCAATACCTACAGATACAGTAGGTAAGAAGTTATACGAAATGGATGCCAAAGCAATCAATACTTTATTGGGAAGTCTGTCAGAATCAGAATTTGTCAAAGTCATGCAACTCAAGAAAGACAAAGAGATATGGGACAAAATAATTCAGAGCTACAAAGGAGACTCCCAAGTAAAATGTGTTAAGCTCCAAACTCTCAGAATTCAGTACGAAACTCTTAAGATGCATAGTAATGAAAGTATTGCTAGTTACTTTTTGCGTGTAGATGAGATTGTTAATTGTATGAATAATCTGGGTGAAGAGATAAACGAGGCTACTTTAGTAGAGAAAATATTGAAATCCGTGTCTTCTAAATTTGAGTCAAAAGTATCTGCCATAGAAGAAAAGCAGGATCTTCAATTTATTACTGTGGTTCAACTTCATGGAATTCTAACTGCCTTTGAAATGAGGAAAGGAGATCCATTAGATATGAGAAAAACTGCTTTCAAAGCTTCAGATAAAGGAAAATAAAAGGAAGAGCACAATGAATCATGATATATTTCAGAAGAAGAAGATGAGGTAAACTTTGTCAAGAAGCTTAACGGGGCTCCTGAAGATTCAGAGGTAAGCTACCATTCAAATTCTTTGATTGTGGTAGATTTGGTCATTATGCTGCAAAATGTCCTCATAAAGATAATCATGAAAAAGGAAAGGAATCTACAAAAGGCTATAGAAAACAAGTTGTTAATAGAAGAAATTACTATACTCATGAAAATAGTGATGGATTATCTAATAGTGATGAAGATGAAACGGAACAAGATTATCAACTACTCATGGCTTATGACAATGATGATTTTTTGGATGCCTTAGAAGAGGAAGACTTTCTTGAAGAAATCACAAAACTCAAAATCTGTTTGGAAGAAAAGAATATGATCATAGACATGTTGACAAATCGACTCACTGAAAGAGAAAAGCACAATGAACAACTAGAATGTGAAGTTGTGGGTCTAAGAAAAGAACTTGAGAAGACAATCTCTTAATCTTAGATTTGCTAAATGATCATAAACTTTAAATGAAATCATCAAGGTCTAGCGTTCTCCTCTTATAAATCACAAAAGCCATCAGCCTCCACCAAAAGCTATCTTGATGCAACGAAGACCAGTGAATAGTATGTCAATCGTCAACAAAATCCTAAAATTACTCATAAGGTAAATCATGCTCAATTTACTCCAAGGATGAACATCAATAGAAGCATCAACCAAAAGGTAAACAATACCAAAAAATTCTATGATCACATAAACTTCTTTAATGGACAATGTTTTCATGCCATAACTTTGGGTATAAGGATGCTCAATGTGTTGCTTACAAAACTATCATGACTAAAGAAGCATGAAATCAAAGGAGCGTAGCAAAAATCAAAAAAAGATCTTATAATAACTTTTCTCCTCTTGAATGTGAAATTGAATGTTCGTTTTGTAATAACTTTGGTCATAAAGAATCTAAATGTAGGAGAAAATTTCGTCCAACACTTCAAAATGAGCAAATATCATCAAATTCCAGGGTATGGAGAAAGAAGGAATTTCAATAAGAAAGATGTGGCATAGCTCTATTTGCATAAGGACAAGAAAATCAATGGTACATTGACAATGGATGCTTTAAACACATGACATGTGATAAAGAGAAACTTCATTCATATAATGCTTTAGAAAAAGAAAATAATGTCTCCTTTGGAAATGACACACCAGTTGTCATTAAAGGTAAAGGTTCTGTTTATTTGAAAGAAAAAGGTTAAAGCTGGAAATGTCATGTATGTTGATGGTTTAAAACATAACTTGTTGAGTGCCAATCAAATGTGTGATCAAGGAAATGAAGTTGTGTTTCGATCAAACGGATGTGTGGTTCATGAACTTAATATAGGTCATAATAAAAGGTACAAGAACTTCAAACAATCTATACATAATGAAAGGAGGACAAAATCAATGTTATCTAAGAAAAAAATATGAAAACTGATTATGGCACAGTAGATTGGGGCATCTAATATTTTCTCAAAAAATAAAAGGATGCAAGCTCAAGGCGGTTCATGATCTTCCAGATATCAGCATCCTAGAAAATACCATATGAAAACCATGTCAAGTCGGTAAGAAAACCAGAGTTCATTTTAGTGAAAAAGAAGTATCAACAAGTAAGCCTCTTGAACTAATCCATACTGATTTGTGTGGACCAACAAGGAAAAATTCACCTCGTGGAGAAGAATACTTTATTTTATTCATTGATGATTTCTCTAGAATGTGTTGGATAGGTCTACCAAAGCATAAAGATGAAGCATTTGAAAAGTTAAAAGCCTTCAAATATTTAGTTGAAAATGAATCAAATTAAAAAATCAAATGTCTCAGATCTGACCAAGGGGGAGAATTCATATCAGATGAATTTTTTTATTTTTGTGAACAACATGGAATAAAAAGACAGTTCTCTGTAGCCAGAACTCCTCAACAACATGGCATAGTGGAAAGTATGAATGGAACAGTTCAACAAATGGCTCGAGCCATGCTTGATGAATCTGGAATTCCTGCCACCTTCTAGGGTGAAATTGCATTTACTGTCGTGACTATTCTCAACAAAACTAATGTTCGGGTAAATAATGATCAAACTCCATATTAACTTTGGTATGGTAAGCCTCCTACTGTAAAACACTTTAGAGTTTTTGGAAGCAAATGTTTCATCAAAAAGACTGATAAAAAACTTGGTAAGTTTGAACCTAGAGTAGACGAAGGAATTATTCTTGGTTATTCATCCAAAAGTAAAGGATACAAATGTTATAACAAGAGACTTCAGAAAATTGTTGAATGCATTGATGTAGTAATTAATGAAGCATGTAGAAATCTGGAACAGACAAAGGATGATGACAATGAGGAAGACAATGAATGTTTTCCTGTATCAAATCAAAATGATATAGAGGAATAAACCAATGAAGCATCAGAAGAAGATACAACTGATAGGGAAAAGTCTCCATTTAGGTATGTTCAAAAGAATCATACAAAATCTCAAATTCTAGGAGAAAAAGGGTCTGGAGTACAGACAAGAAGAACTCTTGCAGGAACTTCCAGTTATCTAGCATTACTATCCTCCATAGAACCACAAAATGTTAATGAAGCTAGCAAAGATGAATGTTGGGTTAAGGCAATGAATGAAGAACTTGACCAAATTGAAAAGAATGATACTTGGGAACTAGTTCCTAGACCTCTTGATAAAAATGTTATAGGAACAAAATGGATATTCAAGAATAAATTGAATGAAAATGGAAATGTTATTAGAAACAAAGCAAGACTTGTATGTAAAGGGTATGCTCAACAAGAAGGTATAGACTTTTAAGAAACATTTGCACTTGTTGTCAGACTTGAAGCCATAAGAATGTTTCTTTCTCTTTCAAGTTTTCAGAAATTCAAAGTGTATCAAATGGATGTAAAATTTGCATTTCTTAATGGAGAGTTAGAAGAAGAAGTCTATATTGAACAACCAAAAGGATTCATTCTAGGAAATGATGCAAAGTTTGTATGCAAGCTCATAAAGGCTCTTTATGGAATGAAACAAGCTCCAAGGGCTTGGTATTATCGCCTTGACAAATATCTTCCACAGCAAGGGTTCACAAAAGGATCTGTGGACAACAACTTATACACCAATATTGAGAATGATAAACCACTAATTATTGTTGTTTGTGTTGACGATATCATCTTCGGCAGCAATGAAGAATATATGAGTCAGAGCTTTGCTTCGGTTATGCAACAAGAATTTGAAATGTCCTTACTTAGTGAACTCAATTATTTTCTTAGTCTACAAGTACAACAAACAAAAGATGGTATTTTTCTTTCACAAACCAAATATCTCAAACAGATTTTGCAGAAATATGGAATGGAAGATTCTAAACAAGTATGTACTATCAATCTAGGTTGTCATTGATGCCAATATAGCACTAGCCGGGATGGAAAATATTATTGAGATGCCTGGTTCCAAATGATGATGTCATAACTCTTGTTTCATAAGAATGTCATCAATGAATATGTCAAGTCACTAATGAAGAAGTCTTAAGAAGTGCCAAGTACCAAGTATTTAGAAGCCCTTAATGACATATGGAGGACTACATTTGATGATGTCATATTTTTGATGAATGGCCACAATTGATGATGGCACTTGATGAGGTCTTGATAACATGGTTGGAGATCATTTGATGGTTGGAAGATTATTTTGGAGTTATCCTAATGATGATGAGTGACTGCACTAAGATATCATGACATTGTTCATGCGTCATGCTACATGGATGTTGCACTCCTACATAATGACTCTATGATCCTATGATGACATTGATAATAATGAAGAAGCCACGTTGTCACAAACATTCCTCATGTCGTCCCAAACTTTTCATGCATAAAATTTAAGGACAGTCACAAATAAAAATTATTTTGGACACCTTGGAGGCATCATTTGAAAATGGATCCTAGACCATCTTAAAGAGGATTTTTTCCTCTTTCTAATGAGCCTTTATTTGCCCTGAAACTCCCAACAGTTTGTGAGATATTGAATTTTTAAGTTAAGGAAATTATTCCTAGCAATGAGCCGACCTACATTCAGTCATACAAGTCAGCCTCACTTCACATAGACGTGTCCCTTTAGTTATAGACAAAATCTCTATAAATAGACGTCTAAACCCTTCATTTTGATCAGCAATTGAGGCAAGAATTCAGATATGCGAAGTACAAGAGAAGACAGAAGGCTAAGGAGAACAAGGAGACTATTGTTTAGGACGAAAAAAAGGATAATTTTGTTTGGGCATAAAATCTTGGTCGAGGTTGTCGTATTTTCCGTGGTCGAAGTTGCCATATTTTCCGTGGTCAAAGTTTCTATAGTTGTCATGGTCGAAGCTACCATAGTTGTCGTGGTTGAAGTTGTCGTAGTTGTCATGGTTGAAGTTGTCGTAGTTGTCGTGGTCGAAGCTGCTGTAGCTGTCATGGTTGAAGCTGTCGTGGTCGAAGTTCTCATAGTTGTCATGGTCGAAGTGTTGATTTATTTGGATTGGACAAATAGAGCTTGTTGAAGTCTTCTGTTGAGAACATAATAGGGCATAGTTGGAGAACTTTATGAAGCAACATATTGAAGATTTTTCAAGATCATTGAAGACCATGATGCATTGAAGCCATTAAAAGGTGATCTTGAAGAAGTTTTGTTTGGGTAACATGAAGAGCGGTGGTGACACCTTCGTGTGAAAAACAAGGTTGTCATTGATGATGTGATGTGGAGACTAAGTGAAGGCGTAGCTGAAGATTGATAAGGCTTGTTGAAGAAAACATTAGAAGTTGTGAAGTATAACCAAACATACCTTGACAAAGTGAAGATATAGGGTTGGAGCCCTTAGGGTTGGTGCCTCAAATTGACAAGGTTAGTGCTTTAGAAAGTCCAAGTTGGTGCTTGGAAAATATAGGATTGGTGTCCTTGGAGTTGGTGATCCTAAACTCAAGGTTGGTGCCTTGGATAAGATAGGTTTGGAGCCCTAGAGGATCAGACTCCTCAAGAAACCAGGTCGGAGCCTAAACCAGATATAAGGTTGGATCCCTTGAGGTTGGTGCCTCAAAATTGACAAGGTTGGAGCCTTGGAAGTCCAAGTTGATGCTTGGAAAATATAGGTTGGAGCCTAGGAGATTGAAGATCGGTGTCTTCACCTAGGGTTGAAGCCCTACATATATTGTACTTGATTTATTGAAGAAATTAATAAAAGAATTTATTCTTATTGTTCATTTTGTGTTCTAAATATAAGTGATCTAACTGGTAAAAGTAACAATTGAAAAGAAAGGGACAGAGTAATTGCGAGCGAAGACAAAACCCTAAACAATGTCTGGCTGCGGCAAGGGAGGTAAGGGTTTGGGAAAGGGAGGAGTGAAGAGATACAGGAAGGTACTGAGGGATAACATCCCAACCATCAGACGTCTTGCCAGGAGAGGAGGCGTTAAGCGCATTAGCGGTCTCGTCTGCGAAGAGACCAGGGGAGTATGGAAAATCTTTCTAGAGAATGCCATCAGAGACGCCGTCATTTTCA
The DNA here is from genome assembly GCA_000404065.3 of Pinus taeda. Taxonomy (NCBI): domain Eukaryota; kingdom Viridiplantae; phylum Streptophyta; class Pinopsida; order Pinales; family Pinaceae; genus Pinus; species Pinus taeda. The sequence goes on from APFE031072699.1 coordinate 54,751, forward strand.
CTGAGAACCCCAGGCGCAAGAATGTCAATGCCATGAGTGTCGGCTATGCGCTCAAGAGGCAGGGCAGATCCCTCTTTGCGCTCAACAAACTCTTAATACCTTCGGAAACTGTTTCCCATTTCAAAAATCTGTCCCCGCGGGCCGTTTCTTCGGATGGTCAGGCGAAGCCGTCGGTTTTGGTTACCGAGAAGTTAGGGGAAAGCGGCCTGGAGCTGCTTCAAAGCGAGGCCACTGTGGACTGCTCCGATAATCTATCACAGGAGGAACCATGCACAAAGTTCTCGCTCTGCGATGCTCTCATCGTGAGGAGCGGGACAAATATGACCCGTGAGGGGTTCGAATCAACGCGCGGGAGGCTCAAGGTAGTTGGAAGAGCAGGAATGGGGAAAAATAATGTGGATCTTCAGGAAGCCATTGAGTTTGGATGCTTGGTCGTCAATGCTCCCACTACCAATACCGTTGCGGCTGTTGAACCCGGGATCACCTTGATCGCATCTATGGCACGGAAAGTGCCCCAGGCTGATGCTTCCATGAAGGCTGGAGCCAGATCTAACCCAGATCTGCATGAAGAATCATCCGTTTTCCAGCTCCAAGTTAACATCTCGGGCAAGACATCAATGTTATGGGCACGCGCAACCGATCCTGTGCAGAACCTTTTGCAAAATATTGAAGGCAGGCTAGGGATCCCCTCATCTTGCCTCAGACTGGTCTACAAGGGTAAGCAACTTATGACTACCCTCCCTCTCTCTTTTTACAGCATTCAGAGGGATGCCTCTATTATAGCCACTTTTCGTTTGAGAGGGGGTTCCTTCAGGCAGACCTCCTCTGCCCCTTCTTTCTCTTTTAAAGATGCTATCCGCAAAGATGCTGCCCATTCACAGCCTTCTTCTTCAGCAAGCCATCCATTTGAGGCTCCAAAGCCTTTTCTGGTAGATAAATTAGAGGACATTCCTTCCATCAATCTCTCACATCCTGGGATTGATGACCGCTATCAACTTTATGCAGAAGCCGCTCTTGTATGTAGATTCAATGGGCTATGGCCTCGCACATCAGATCTATACCAATGGATTCATACCAACTGGACTAAAAAAAGCGAGATACACCTATGTTCAAAAGGATTATAAATTGTGGTTTTTGACCGAAATGAAGATTATCAGAAGGCTTTAACGGGAGGCCCTTGGTTTTGGGGCTCAGCGGGGCTTTTTCTTACTCCTTGGTTTCCAGACTTCGACCCTTCTACAGTTGTTATCACCAAAACTCCCATTTGGGTCAGGCTCCCGAACCTTCCGGTGCATCTATGGCATGTTTCGGTCTTCATAGAAATTGCATAAACGCTAGGACGTTACCTGGCTGTAGATTCTTCTCGAAAGGAAAATGGGCTCTACACATTTAGTAGAATCTGTGCAGAAATAGATTTAAGAAAAGGATTGCCAGATCAGATTAATCTCAAGTATGGTGATTTCCATTGGACTCAAACCTTTGATTACGATAACACAGCTTTTCGTTGCCGCCATTGTCATCAAACAGGACATCTCCAGAGTTCCTGTCCCCAGTACCTAGACAAAAAGAAGATTCCAAAGCGCAAGCCCAAATCCAAAAGTTGGAATCCCTGTGCGCCTCCCCAACCTTTGGAGGACTCAGATGCCGCCAGTTCAGATGAGGAGGAATTAGTTGCAGATGGACAGAACGCTGAGATGCTGGCGGATGCTCCCTTGGATGATTCGGAAAACCCCTTCGTCTCTCAGATATCCCAGAAACGTTCTCATCTCACCTCTTCCTCAGATTCTGAGAAAGATTCTCCGAGGCCAGGGAAGATTAGTCTTCAACTTGTTTCGGCCCAGCCAAATGCCACTGATTGGGTCAAAGTAAGTAAGAAAAAAGGGAAAAAAAGCCATGTGATAGTAACAGCCCCCTCAGGGTAGTTCTTTTTGCTTAGTTCCGGTTTTTTTTTTTTTTTGTTATTCCATGTTCTCTTCAGCCCTATCCTGGTTCTTAGCCAAGGAGAAAGATGGTGCCTATCTCCTTGGGCCCCTTTCTCTTCTGCTTTGCTTGCATGCAAGCATGATTGTACTATACTCTTTTCTTTTTTAATAGAATTAGTCTTTACTCAGGAAAAAAAAAACAATTGAAAAGAAATATTGATTCACCCCCCTCTCAGTATTTCCAACAATTGGCATCAGAGCCAATAAACTACTCAAAGCCTAACAGCTTGAAGTTTGATCATTAGAACACAAATGGCGAAGCCAAGGAAGAAAGTCTCCAATCCTCCTAAAGATGTGTCTCCCTCAACCACCGAAATTGAAGTCAATCAATTTATGAAGGCTCCATTGTTCAATGGAAACTTTGATATATGGAAGGCAATAATGAGGATTTTCTTAAAGACACAACGTATTGAATTCTAGAAATCGGTGATTGTTGATAGCATGATGGATGGAGAATCCAAGGAACATAATACAAGAGCAATGAAAGAAATCTTGAATGGGTTACCTCATTCTATGAAGGCCAATTTTGAAAAATGTTCGTCAGCAAAAGGCATATGGGATAAAATTCATGATCTTCACTCAAAAGGAGCATTGACAATGATCTCTAGTCAAGAAAATGATGGAAAACAAGAAGGAAATCTAGAGCCCATCAAGGAAGGTGAAAACAAGAGTGATAACATCAAGGTTGAAGAAGACCTAGAAGATGAAGAGAATGAAAAAGATTTTGAAGAAGATCTCCTCACTAAACTTATGGATACCATGGAAGAGATTAACAATTTGAAAAAGGAAAATGAGGAACTTAAGAAGAAAGTGCAAGTTGGTGACCAGGACAAGACAAGGAAGGAAGTTGACCTTGTCAAGCTTCAAGTACAAGAAAGAGATGAGGAGATCGCCAAGATTAAGGAAGAATTTCATCAAAACAAGTGAAAGCATCATGAAGAAGTCATATCCATGACAAATCAATTGGATAAGGCAAAGAAACGGGAAGATACCTTGTCAAGCACCTTGAACAAAGGAACAAAAGCGTGAACAAACTTGAAGCAGAGATTGGTCAATACAAGGAAGAGATCTCCTCCCTTAGATCTCAACTAGAAGAAGCAAAGAAACAAGCACAAGGAGTTGAGAAGGTTATGGAAGATTTGACATTCATAGAAGAACAAGTTGATGAAGCAGAAAAGGAGAGAAACACCATGTTATGCCAACTAGAAGAAAAGGATGATGAAATCACCAAGTTAAATTCAGAAATCACTTTTCTTAGGGCCCAATCGTGTGAAGCAACTAAGATGATGGAAGAAATGAAGAAGCAACTAGTTATGAAAGATGAAGATTGTGAAAAGTTGAAAGGAGAATTTGTATTTCTTAAAAAGGAAGTTGACTTGCTTAATAAGAACTTGAAAAGCTCTCAAACCCTAGATGACATCTTAAATCATCAAAGGTCTCCCCTTGATAAATTAGGTCTTAGCTATGTAGGTGAATCCTCAAGTAAAAATGATGCAAACCCTAATGCTTCAAAACAACAAGGATGTGAGGAAGCCTGGAAGAAATGTTGATGCTCCCAGTTCCAGCAAAGGCAAGGAGAAGAGTTAAGACAACTATGGAAGAAACCTTCCTCCAAGAAAAATGCAGATGGTGTCAAGGATGCAAGAAGAAATGATTATCATCAAAGGGTCCCAAGGCAAAAAGACTTCAAAAGTACATCAAGGAAACCTTCTTCTCCGAGGTACCAAAGTATATTTCCTTGTTATTGCTATTCTTGTACAAACTTTGGGCACATGGCAAAAAATCACAGGGCATATCATAAAGATAATTATAATGTTCCCCGTCAATATCTGAGAAGCAATTTTGCAAGAAGTCGTGAATTCTTATTCATGAACAACATAGAGTGCTTCAAGTGTCATAACATTGGACATATGGCACGTAATTGTAACTTGACTTCAACACCTACTCAAGATAGAACTATGCCAGAAAATAAATTTTCACAAGTATGGAGAAGGAAGCAAATACAATCTGAAAATCTCTTGAACTCTCTAGCCAACAACACATGTTGTTGACCCGATCTTCGATAATCTGAGCATTTGATGGGGAAACTCTCCAAAAAGGAAGACCATGCATATAGTTAGGGGGAGCTTATCATGATTAGGCATTCTTACAGAAGCCATCCATAAATGATTCTTATGAAATCCTTGAGGAGCTATATGGACAATCATTCTTTGATAGATCATCTCTCAAGAACACTCCTTGAAGAATATAATCCTTATTCATCTGATGGATTATTATTAAAGATCTCTTCCACTTGATCATTAGCAGGAAATCTTTCATGAGGGACAGTTGGTTCATCACATGAAGGAATTTAAGCACATCTATCATGGACCACATTGCTAGAAAGAAGAGCACTATGACAGGGGAAGTAACATACCTATGAAGAACTACTATTTGTAAAGAAAAGAAGTAGGTTGACAGGGGGAGTGCTTGGGCACTCCATTTTCCACTGATGTCAAACGGGGAGAGAATGTTGAAAGGGGAAGAATATTTCCATCAATGACAAAGGGGGAGATTGTTAATATAGGGTGTCATTTATGTCAATATGGCACTAGCCGAGATGGAAAATATAGTTGAGATGCCTGCTTCCAAATGATGATGTCATAACTCTTGTTTCATAGGAATATCATCAATTAATATGTCATGTCACTAATGAAGAAGTCTTAAAAAGTGTTAAGTGCCAAGTATTTAGAAGCCCTTGATGACATATGGAGGACTACATTTGATGATGTCATATTCTTGATGAATGACCACAATTGATGATGGCACTTGATGAGGTCTTGATAACATGGTTGGAGATCATTTGATGGTTGGAAGACTATTTTGAAGTTATCCTAATGACGTTGCACTATGACTGCACTCATATATCATGACATTGTTCATGTGGCATGCTACATGGATGTTCCACTCCTACATAATGACTCTATGATCCTATGATGCATTGATAACAATGAAGAAGCCACGTTGTCCCAAACATTCCTCATGTTGTACCAAACGTTTTATGAATAAAATTTAAGGACAATCACAAAGAAAAATTATGTTGGACACCTTGGAGGCATCCTTTGAGAATGGATCCTAGACTATCTTAAACAACGTTTTTTCCTCTTTCTAATGAGCCTTTATTTGCCCCGAATCTCCCAATATTTGTGAGATACTGAATTTTTAAGTTAAGGAAATCATTCCTAGCAGTGAACCGACCTACACTTAATCATAGAAGTCAGCCTCACCTCAAATAGATGTGTCCCTTTAGTTATAAAGAAATCTCTATAAATAGACATCTAAACAATTCATTTTGATCAGCAATTCAGGCAAGAATTCAGAGATATGAAGTACAAGAGAAGGCAGAAAGCCAAGGAGAACAAGGAGTCTATTGTTTAAGACAAGAAAAAAGGATAATTTTGTTTGGGCATAAAATCTTGGTCGAAGCTGCCGTATTTTTCGTCACCAAATTTGTTGTAGTTGTAATGGTCGATGTTGTTGTAGTTGTCGCGACTGAAGCTTCCGTAGTTGTTGTGGTCGAAGCTGTCATAGTTTCCATGGTTGAATTGTCGTAGTTGTCATGGTTGAAGCTGTCGTGGTCGAAGTTGTCATAGTTGTCATGGTCGAAGTGTTGATTTATTGGGATTGGACAAATAGAGCTTGTTGAAGTCTTCTCTTGAGAACAGAATAGGGCATAGTTGGAGAACTTTGTGAAGCAGCGTATTGAAGATTTGTCGAGATCATTGAAGACCATGATGCATTGAAGCCATTATGATGTGACCTTGAAGAAGTTTTGTTTGGGTAACATGAAGAGTAGTGGTGACACCTTCATGTGAAGAACAAGGTTGTCATTGATGATGTGACGTGGAGACTAAGTAAAGGCGTAGTTGAAGATTGATAGTGCTTGTTAAAGAAAACATTAGGAGCTGTGAAGTATAACCAAGCGTACCTTAACAAAGTGAAGCTATAGGGTTGGAGCCCTTGGGGTTGGTGCCTCAAAATTGACAAGGTTGGTGCCTTGGAAAGTCCAAGTTGGTGCTTGGAAAATATAGGATTGGTGTCCTTGGAGTTGGTGCTCCTAAAATCAAGGTTGGTGCCTTGGATAACATAGGGTTGGATCCCTAGAGGATCGGAGTCCTCAAGAAACCAGGTCGAAGCCTGAACCAACTATAGGGTTGGAGCCCTTGAGGTTGGTGCCTCAAAATTGACAAGGTTGGAGCCTTGGAAGCTCAAGTCGGTACTTGGAAAATACAGGTTGGAGCCTGGGAGATTGAAGATCGGTGTCTTTACCTATGGGTTGGAGCCCTACATATATTGTACTTAGTTTATTGAAGAAATTAACAAAAGCATTTATTCATATTGTTCATTTTGTGTTTTAAATATAAGTGATCTAACTGGTAAAAGTAACAATTGAAAATAAATACTGATTCACCCCCCTCTCAGCATTTCCAACATGTACTCCAATGGTAACAAGATGTAGTCTCAACTCTAACGATGAATCACCTACAGTGAATACAAATCTATGATTGGAAGTCTGCTCTATCTAACAGGTACTAGACCTGATAGCATGCATGCAATTGGAATTATTGGAAGGTTCCAAGCAAATCCAAAGGAATCAATTCTTCAAGCTGTAAAAAGAATATTCAAATATCTTCAAGGAACTCAAGACTTTGGTCTATGGTATCCTAAAGATACAGAGATTACTCTTCATGCATATACAGACGCAGATTGGGCAGGAAATGTTGATGATAAAAAAAGCACCAGTGAAGGTGCATTCTATATGGGATCACGGTTAGTATCTTCGTTCAGCAAGAAACAAAGTTCAATTGCCCTATTTAAAACTGAAGCGGAATATGTAATTGCTGCATCTTGTTGTAAACAACTACTCTGGATGATGCAAACATTGCAAGACATTCAAATCACATTTTCTCCACCCATCTCCATTTTATGCGATAATACAAGTGTCGTCAGTATTTCGAAAAATCCTTCCATGCACTCCAAGACCAAGCATATACCCATTAAGTACCATTTTCTATGAGAACAAGTACTTGAACAGAAGGTTAAATTGGAGTATGTTCCCTCCAAAGAACAAGTTGCTGATATATTTACCAAACCGCTTTCCAGAGAAACATTTGAATATCTCAAACAAAAGTTGGGAGTAGTTTATGCATCATACTGCTTTTAAATCCAGTTTTCAGAAAAAGGTTCCTATATGTGGGTTTCATAAAGGATAGTCGTGTATGTACGCAAGTTTCTGTGGCTGAAGAAGCGTATATGTTTTTTCTGATAGAAAAATAGTGGTTCAGACTCTAAAATGGGTGCTTAGTCTGATATTGATGATCACTGTCTATTGATATGCTTTGTTCATTGATTTTTATCTGACTGATGAAGATGCCTTGATGAATGGTTTGTTGACAATGCACAGGTAGCACAGGTTTAGGGGGTGCATTAGCCGTCACAAACATTTTGCTGTTGGCATTATGGTTGTTGATTTCAGCTATGGTTTCAGATATTCATTGTTGCATAGTTCATGTAAAGATCTAGAGTGTAATATGTCACATTCTGTCATAGTATATTTTTGAATGAGTCCTATTAGACATATGATGTAATTTGTTTCCCCACTATGCATGGGAAGGATGATGTAATAATTGTTATATTTCAATCATGTATAAACAATGATGTATCCCCACTTGGTTGGGTGGATGAGTCAAATTTGGTTTATCCCGACTTGGATGGGTGGATGAGTCAAATTTGGTGTATCCCCACTTGGTTGGGTGATTGATGTATGTATGAGTCATTGGTGATAGGAAGGTCATACTCACATAGTTGAGTCATAAAGTCATGTTATTCTTTTAAAAAATATCTATGCAGACTCTTCATGTACTCAGGGGGAGGATGGACAACATAATGTATCTCAAAGGGAGAATATCTTGGTCCGCCCTTTGCCCTTGATGTCAAAAGAGGAGAGTATTTTGGTGTTGCTTGATATCTCTAACAATTTCTATAGCTTGCAGTAATCAACACCAATATGGTTGCCATCAAGTCCAAAGGGGGAGATTGTTGGCATTATGATACAAGTGTTGTCCTTGATGGCAACTCACTCACTAATTAGTTTAGATTTGATAAAAGGAATCTCACATTGTAACAGGTCAATTCAAAGGTAACAGGGCAGTGGTACAGAAGAACAGGAAGTTGGAACAATGGACTACAAATCAGAATCAAGAAGTTGAAGAAAAAGGGTGTTTTAAGTCAGTTTAAGCTATATATGCAGGTTCACCTTATCCAAGCAGTGTATACACGATGTTTCACAGAACAAAAAGAGTGTATACATATGCACACACTTTCACAAGAGGAAAAGTGCGTACGGGTTGGAAAATCAAGGAAATTCAATTTTAAAGAATACCAAGGGTCAATACCATGGTATTAGCCCACAATATTGAGTTTGATTCCGTCCAAGAATACCACAGGCTCTAAGTGTTGTTTTGGTCCGAGGTATTGAGAAAAGCCAAAAACTATATAAGGAGGAAAAGATCAAAGGGCCAAGTGTGTAAGTGAAAGGGTTTCTCAAAAATACTTCTATCTAAAGTATATTTTATGTTGCAGGGGATATGTTTATGATATGATCTGAAATATTTTGTGCACCTTGGATACAATGTTGGATCAGTATCATGAGACCTGAAATGACTTATCATTGTATGATCTGATATTGGTTGAGCTAGATCTAATTGCTTACGCATGTTTTATTCTTTAAATGTCATGATCTGGGTATGTCTAAAGTCTGGCATAGCAGAAAGTTGTAAGTTAATTTTTGCAGTTCTATACGCTGGTTCGCCTTGGTAAAGGTGCATATACACGCAGGTTCGACTCTTCCAAGTGGCGTATACAAAAGAAAATCTTTTTATTCAAAAATGACTGATCTATCTGATTAATGATGTTGTTCTACTGATGTCTGTCAACGAAGTCTTCTTATATCTTAAAGTAAAATTGAATGCATAAGGAGTTTGTGTCTGATTTATTGATTGATTAAGTGAGAAGGGTTATCTTTGTTACTGACTGTCTGGATCTCTGTAAATTGACAATAGATGCTCAAAATATAATTGGATGGTACAGATTTGATTCAGAAGTTTGCATGATTTAGTAGTTTGAAAGGTATACACAGGTATTGTTACAAGTAGTGTATACACACAGGTTGGGTTCATTAAAGTAGCGTATACATTCTAATGTATAATTTTTGAGGTTGCAGCTGGTTCTGAATGATGATGCAGGTTTCTGGGTTTAGCGCAGTGTTCAAGTGATAGTGATCGGACTACTCAAATTGACTAGTTGTTAATTGATGCAATTATTATTATATAATTTGAGCTTCAATGTTTCTGATGGGTCCAGTGTGAAAATTTGATGAAACGAGGCCTTCATATTGTGTTGTTGTTCGGATCTCCAAAGTTGAGGAAAAGTCGAGTTGATGTAACCACATACCAATGTTTTGACTTGGTAGCTAGCCATACCAAGCCAAAGAAGGCTCTCTCCAGAGGATCACATCCAATAGGGTTAGATAGATTAGGGTTTTAGGCTAGATGTAAAGTGTATAGGGTTGTTTGATTTGATTTGGTTGGGGTAGTCATGAGGATGAGTGAATTAGGTCAGAGAATGAACTAGGTCAAGGAAAAATGAATCAAAATTGCAGAAATTTGATGGGGCAAGGTAGGCAAGGTACTTTAAACTTTGTAGTATAGTGATGAGATGGTTTATACTAGTGAGATGCTAAAAAGAGCATGAGGGTCATGAATTCTTTTTAAGCTGAAGAAATGAAACAATCTATGATGATTTTCCCAAAACAGAGCATACAAAGATGAATTCTGCTCATCACACCTTGAAAATCAAACATAATTAGAGTGAAATGAATCATGAAAGGAACAAAACATTCACACATATGAGACTGAAGAAGAAACACGATCAAAATACCATGCCACAGGAATCCCACCAAAATAGATGCAAATTCATCCAATATATTCCATGCCAAAATTTGAAAGCTATTACAACATCCAAAAGAGTCCAACCCTTTTCTATGGTGAAGAAAGAGACTAAATAGACATGAAAACAACTTCCCCTCATCCTCAGTGGTCGAATCCATGAGGTGAGGAAGATATTACACAAAAATCTGAATTGATAGCTAACTTGTAGGATGGTCCAAGTGACTCATTATTATCTTAAATGAATTGATTCATTACACTTCATGTAGGCCATTTACCTAATGTATTTACCCTAGGTAACACTAAAAAACATAATAACTACATCATCCTTATCAATTACATCAATAAAAAATCAATTTCCCATAGGTGAAAATCAATTTGGAGAGAAACAGTGAAAATTGGAGAAGATTGTCAAACGCGCCCTTTCTTTGTCAAACATGCCCTTTCAATGTCAAACGCGCCCTCAAAGTTTAGGACTTCTTTTGGGTGCCTTCCTGGTATCCAAATTTTCTCCAAGATAGCTCGTTGGAAAGCCCTTCAAGCCTAGTTTCCAAGTATGTCCTCAATTTTCAATTTGGAGCTCATTTGCCCTGTCAAAAACGCAATATCCCAAGACTGGTAAACATGCAGTGCCCAAGCCAGAAATGAGGCAAAAAGATGGTTTTTAAGTGGTTTTTGACCTTTTTGGCTGACTTGTTTGTCTCCAAATGCTTAGCAAATGCACAGGGTGCATGTCCCCATCACTTTGCATCCAAATATGCTAACCTTTAGCTCATCAAAGGCCCCAAAAAATAGCGAAGCACCCTAGGTGTTGCGTGTTTGACCTTTTGACTGTGCTAAAAATACCTCAAAAAACACAGTAATTCACAAATTACAAAATTTGCTTCAAAACTTGTCAAAATTGGTGGGATGACAGCTGATCATGTGTTTGATGAATGGAGTGATGCCTCGGCAAGAATGTCTAGCCTCCTTTTCTCCTCTTGTTTGGTCAAGGCTTCAATCTTTGCATGGGCTCTTTTGAGTTTTTCCCTCGTTCAAGCATGTAACGGTGATGGGAGATGCCATGAGTTCTCTAGTATTAGTTGGCTCATGTCTAATGATTCTTCCTCCTCTCTTAAATAGCCTCCTCTCCTGTCTTTCTTCCTCACTATGACTTTTGTTCTCTTCTTCTACCATGAGTTATTAGAGTCAAACCCTAGGGAGTGATGAAATGGAATGTAGGTGTAGAGAGTATGGAATGGTGTGAGGAAATTGAGGAGATGGAAATGGGGATGTGTGATATGAGGGAAGCGACACGGGGTAGTTTTGAAATGTAGGAATGGTAGTGGGAAGTTTATAAATGGAATTTAGGAATAATATTATGTTACTAGGGTTTTTAATCTAGTAGGACACCAAAACACAATGAACCACCATATAATTCAACTATGGAGGAGAGGAGTGATGTGATTTCAACCCACTTGTAGTGTTGGAGCATGTTGGTGAAATATTTTGAAGTTTGGAAAGGATGTTGTGCTCTATGGGAAACCTCTAGAAGTTTCTGGGCATACGTACAGCAATATGGTCAAACTCTCCCTCTCTTTATAGGCGCGCAATGCACTTAGGAAATGCACAAAAATTTCAAGCAAACGCGCAACACTATGGTCAAACGTGCCCTCCAACTTGTAGTTTGATTTTGATTGTCTTCCTAGTGTCCAAATTGATCCCAGGATAGCTTATTGGAAATCTTGTCTTGTCTAGTTTCCAAATCTACTTTCAATTTTTAAAATGGGCTTGATTTGGCCCTCCAGACATTGATTATCCCAAGACTGGTAAAAAAGTGCAGAATGAGGGTGCAAAAATGAAGTTTTCTCTTGCAGGAAACTTTTGGAGGTCTTACTCAACTCCAAATGGAACTCATGATAGCTTATTGGAAAGCTCCTTCTCTCTAGTTATCATTTGACTCATCAAGCAAGTCATTTGGACACTCCAGGTAGGAGAAAATTTGATTTTCCCAAGGTCACTCCAAAAGTGCATCAACTCTCTTGTAACAACTGTGTTTTGACATTTCTCCAAAACCATGACACCTGTGTAAAAACTGAAGGACATTTTTCATGATTTTCCTATGATGAACAAAAACCTCTCTCACTTTTGTAAAATTCATCTCTGTTTGGTTGGAAACATAGTTTGAAGCAAAACTGACCCTATGTGTGGCAAATGATTTGTCCCTTGGAATAACTTCTTGAAAAATGATGGAGACGTGATTTTTATGAGTTGGAATGGCATCATACTTGCTATAATGACCTCCGTGAGGCCTCCTCTACTTAGTTGTCTTTGATTCTATAGCCAAAACTAGCTCTGTGGGAAAGGAAATTAGGGTTTAGTGCTTGTGGAAAATGATTATTTGGACACCTTGGGAAAAGACAACTCCCTTTGACATTCACTTAATTTTTTGAAACATTACCCTTTCACTTGACTATTTCCTTTGACAAATTGATCTTTTGATGGTCTTTGAGAACTCTTTGAATTTGACTTTTCTTTAATGAAGTTGGCATATAGAGATTGAGTTGGCAGTTTAGGAACAATACTTATTACATATAGTGAACATAAAATTACATGATGACATAAGCCTAGCCCCAGGCCCAGACCCAGGCCCATGCCCAAAGTCCAAGCTAGAGTCATAAGTGGTGGTGGTCCATTCTTCCTTCCTGGTCAACTCAGTTGGGATCAGCAAAGTCAACCCTCCATATCTTCCTTTGCATATCTATCTCTATCTCTGGAGATTTTATTTGATCACCCTTTACTTGTTGGTCTTATGCCATGGAATGGAGTTTTATTGGAACCTTGGAAACCCTAATGACATAATGGGACCTTGAATGAATAGACTCCATGTTGACTTGACTGACATAAAGACATGATGAAATGGTCTTTTATGGTTGATGCTGTTAGCCTCCTGCTGCAGCAGGTATTCATCTTTCATGATCGACATTTTTACATGCCAAATACGTCGTTCTTTACATCCTGCAATGCTCCATATTTGTTCCATTTTCCCTAGAAGAGGTTACGAGAGTGCGTCAGTCTAAATTCCATTTCTTTGTTCCATTCTGATGAGCTAATCCATTTTTGACGAAGTTTTCAATTAAGGGAAGGCCAAACAGCTTAATATTAGCCTCCCTAGGTTTCAACTTCCTGTTGTAGAATATGGAGAATCATTATCTGTCCAAATAGCTTAATCTTGGCAGATTTGCAGATAGGTATAGAAATAAGGGCGCTCAACAGCTTAATCTGAGCCCCTGGATGAAATAAGTGTAGATGTAGATAGGAGGACAGCAAGAAAAAAAGAATGAAAAACTGGGTTTTCTAGTTCAAGTGCACCCAAACCAAAAGAAGAAAAAATGCTAGGTAAGTAGGCCGAGTAGGTAGTTTTGTGGTTGCAGAATCAATGATTGTGATTAGTTTTGTGTTTTCAAAGTGTTATATTTATTCAAATCACAATTGCAAGGCAAAGGTCCATTCGGAGCAACTCAAGTGAGGCATGTCTAATTTCCCCCTTTTTTCTCTTCCCCAAATCACTCACTAACTTCCCTTAAAGAGGTCAAGATCTGCTTGACATCTCTCAGTCTCATCATTCTCCATATCAGTTACCTTGGTAAAGATCTGCTTTACTCAAGGAATGTTCATACTTCCTCCAGGAGTCTCATTCCTCCTTAATATCCTAAGATCTCATACTTAGCGCTTTCCTATCATTTGTCATATTAACCACTAATTCTACTATGTAACTCCCTATCTAGTTCCCCTTCCTCTATTAAAACTATGTTAAATAACTCCCTTACATACTTATCCCCTCCCCTTGGTTGAAAAATAACCATAAGTACACTTGGGAATTGCTAGGTTTGCCTGAAACATAGCAAGAACCCTCATTTTGCCCCTTTAAAACCATCTTCCAATGCAATGGACTCCTTCCAAAGCATGAAATTCCTTTTTTCTAGGTTATCGGACCCCTTCCGAGGCCTCAAATACTCTTCAAACGCATATATACCCTTCTTCCGATTGCAATAACCTTTGTCGACTGCCTTAACATTCTTCTGATCCCTTTGGACCCCCTCCGACGCGATATCGCAGTCAGAGGTCTCAAGGCTAATGTTGCTCGTTTTTTGTCCTCCCCGATGGATGCTCTGCCGATGCCATTTCGCAATCGGCGTATCGCAATACTATATGCCACATATATATGCCCCTTCCCCTTTAGCCGATGCGATATCACAAGTCGGCAATCGGTGGTCACAAGAGTCATGTTCCCAAAATGCATGTCGCTTCCTTTTACTCCGATGCGACATTGCCATCGCATTAAGAGAGCATATCGCATCACAAATGCTTCCTCGCCGCATGCCTCCATTTATTCATATATTTCGTTTAAAACATGACTTATCATTAAGACATGTTTCACTGCAAATTCATCGCAAATCGCAGCATTTCAGTTATCACTATCGCATAGCAAAAACATATAAGGCACCACCATCCAATGCCCTGCCACGTCACCCCGCTGACGTCATCCGTCGTACCAAGACCCACCGCTGACATCATGCTAACGTCACCCACCAAAGAAGGGCACGCAAGCACGAAAAAGCATCTTAGGAGGCCCAGATTCAAATTTTGAGTCAGTTTTCGATGCGCGATTAGCGCTTAGCGCTAATCGCGCATCGCTACAGGAAATAGGCCAAAGTGGGGAATGTTTTTTTTTAGAAGTTGTTTTTGCCGCGGAAGGGCGGAAAAGGGACAAATTAGTAGTTAAAAGAGGATCAGAAGAAAAAGAGAGGCCCGATTCAGGCGTTAAAGAGTATCAGAGCAAATGTGAAGCCAAAATTCATGTCAAAGAGTATCAGGATGCGGCAAAGTGTATCAGTGGGGATTTTCTCAGTGCTCGAAGCAGATAAAGCATTAAAGAAGCCTCCAACAAAGTCAGCAAAACAATAAAGGCCATTTAAAGACACTCAAATCACAGTTATTGCACATCAAACTCACATACGATCAGTGGACCAAAGCTCAAAGCACAGTTATTGCAAGAGCACTGCACCAAGCCACAGAGGACACCACATTAACTCATTCTGATCCAGCTGCCTCTGGCGTAGCCCATAGGATATTTACTTTCATTTAATTTCAGCACAAGTTTAGGTTTAAAAAGCTTCTCCCGCAGACCTGTTTAGGTCAGCTGTAATAAATACTTTTGGATATTTTACCTATAAAGACGACCCTGAACAATGTAATGAGTGTTGCTTTCTTTTGGTTTGATGTTTTGCTTAAGCAGAGACTCACATTGTATATCTGATAATTTCTATAATCAAAGACTACTTACGAGCTTGGAGAATGAATCGTTTACTGTGTTTATGGTTGAAGAGTGACTATGGAATTCTTGTGCTGGTACATGACCCAATAAGTGCTTCTTACCTCTGTTTTCCATTCATAAATCATTGTCTAAACATCAGAAAGAAAGATTAGCTTAGAACTTGTTTAATTGCACTCTATGCTCAATTTCTGTTGTTTCTTTATGTTTTTCATCTGTTTTAGGCATAAATATGAATTCCACATGGCTCATATTTGCCTTAATTCACCATGTATGATAGTTATCCAGGAATTCTTAACTGCCCCTAGATAGAGCTCATTTTCCTCCCCTCTGTTAAGCTGATTGAGAGATTCTTAATTGCATCTCATTCCTTACATTTCACTCCATCTCTTTAGCTTGAAGGTTGTTTCATGTGCAACTACCTTGCTCTATGTTCCTCTTGTGATCGGGAAAGCATACCTGCAGTCCTACTCCTTGACTCCATGCCCAATGGTTTGAAACTTATCACTCTATGCATGCCTCTCTGCCTGAAAGCATCTTCCTTCCATTCAAACACCATCCAAACATAAACAAAACCCATTGAACCCAATACTACCTAAAAATCATCATCAACAAAGCTAAATCATCAAGAGAGAGCCCTCTCTGATTGCAGGTGGGCTAGAACCTGCAATCCAAAGATTGGTTTGTGGTTACCTCGACCGTATCCCTTCAGGAGTTTAGGGACAACCTGAGTGATAACATAATGGTGACTCCACTGGGGAACTCCTCAGATAATCTCACAAAACCAGTCCGAAGCTCTGCAGAAGAAGAATCCAACTTTTAAAAACATCTGTTTAAACCTATACTAGTAGAAAAATCCCAAAAAAAAAAGCTTGAAGCTGGCTCCCAAGAAACATTCACAACATACAAGGTCGAATCCAAACCCAAATTGCCCAACTATTTTTCAAAACCCCAATATAATCCCTAAGATCCTTAGAAAACAAGAGCAACAAGAAGATTTTGCGGATACTAGTCCTGAAACAGTTCAACCTAGCTATTTCTCAACCCTTGTTAAAGTTTTGTTTCGTTCAAACCCTACTTCCCCTTGTTCATCATCCACTTCTACAAACCCTATTTCCACACCTCCATCCACTGCGCATACCACCACTACTACTCCAATTATCCCAGTTTCCCCAGTTGTTCCACTTATCCCTGTTGTTCCACTCATCCCTGTGAATATGGCTAATAGATATGCACCTTTATAGTTGCCTGCAAATCCCGGGGCTATGCCTCAGGATTACCAGACTAAAATTACTTATTTTGATGGCACAAATGCCTGCACAGCCCTTCAGCATGCAAAGAAATGCAGGATTACTTTGAGAGTTATGAGATTGATGATGATAGTGTGAGAATGAAGATTTTTGTCCAAAGTTTGACCGATGATGTTAGGACTTGGTTTAGAGCACTCCCAGCCAATTCCATAGCAGACCCTGAAGCCTTATATCAGTCGTTTATCAACAGATGGGAGAAGAAGAAATACCCCTTGCACATATTATCTGAGTATGACACTATCAAAAGAGGCCCTCAGGAGACTGTTTTGGACCACTGTGCAAGGTTCAATAATGTTTATAATGCAATACCATAGAATTTAAGACCTCCACCTGATCTTGCTTTGTACAAATTCCCTTATGGTTTTGATGCTGAAATGGCTTATCAGTGAAGGGAAAGAGCCCCTCAAAGTCTTGCAGAAATGCAAAATGTCGCCGTTAGTGTGGAGGCGAACCTAATTGCCAAAAGAAATAGAGCTAGAACCAAGAGAAGAACTACCTTTAACGAAGAACCCTTAGCCTTAGACCAGAAGCTAGATGCTATTATTAGTGGCATGCATAAGCTGGGAGACAGAGTAGAGAATGTTGAGAGGAAATGAACATGGGAAGGACAACAACCCAGTGCCATAAGGAACCCAAATTTCAGAAAGAGTCAGAACACAAACGCTGGTAGGGCTAGCCCTGACCATGATATTAGGCCTCCTTTCCAAGAAAACTACGCAGAGGCATCCACATCCAGTGAGCCCACAGAAGAGACTCACATGAATTTGATAGATTCGAAAAATGAGCAGCAAATCTTTCTCACTCAAGAAGAACAAGACTACCCTAATGTAAAACAATTTCAGACCAAGACGGGAGAATCTTTTGACTTTAAACAAGGCTATGATTCTGCTATATATGAGGTCCACAAACAATATAAGCTGAGAACAAGAACCATTGAAGTCCCTGCACCAACCAAAGCAAAGGACAGCAAACAACCCAATAAGATTAAAGGCAAGGTTGTCATAACAGAACCAGCTAATATTTATGTCACAAACCCGCATCAAGTGACTATAGAGGACATAACAGACAGGTAGCCTTCTATTGATCAGTCTCTACCACCTTCTTCCTCAAAAGAAGAGTTGAACAGCACTCTGAAAAGCCTTCCCAAAACAGAAATATCACATAGTGTCTTGCACCATAACGCTGATAATCAAAAAGAAAACACAGAAAGCGCTCTTGAAGAGAAATCTGCTACTGCTAACCCAAAGATTCCTTTGGAAAAACCCTTTAATTTAGAAACAGAGATTGGAAAACTTAGGATATCCATCCCCCTCTCAGAACTTACCAAGCATGATGTTTATAGGCAACAAATTCAAAGGTCACTTCAACTACCCAAGGTAAAGGATGATGTAAATGTTTTGGATGATACCCCTGAGCTATTGTTCAGTCCAGAAGTTAACGAAAAATTAACATATGGATCAGTTCCACCCTTTTATGTCAGTCTGCACGTACATGACAAAATCTTGCATAATGCTATGTTTGACTCAAGTGCCTCACACAACCTTATGCCCAAAGCTGTAATGGAAAAACTAAACCTTGATGTCACAAGACCCTACAAAGATCTATACTATTTTGACTCAAGTCAGGTCAAGTGTTTAGGCTTAATCAAAGACCTTTGTGTGTCTCTAGTCCAGTTTCCCAACAAGACAATCCTAATGGACGTAGTAGTTGCTGACATTCCAAAAAAATATGGCATGCTCCTATCAAGATCATGGGGAGCAAAACTCCAAGGATCCCTCCAATTAGACCTCTCTTATGCCACTATATCTGTCTTTGGACAACCAAAGAGACTGTACAGAGAAACACTCATGAAGTATGTGGTGAGTAGTGAGGAGAAGCCCCAAAATTTTCCAATTTACTCAATCCATTCTGATATGGATTCATTTATTCTTTTTAATAATGACAACAATCCTCCAACTAATGAGAAGCCTCTAGCTTTAGAGCTAGAAACATGCATCAACGAGGAATCAGTTGCCCATACCTCTGAAATTGTTACAACAATCAAAGCAACCGACAAACAAAAAGAACCTCCCAAAAAGAAATTTTAAATCTGCCCAATCGTAAAATGGCCGAAACTCTTAATACAAACCACAAGCAAGAAATCACATGGTATTTGGAGTTTGATGGTTCTGTCAACAAGTTAGGTGCAGGGGCAGGGATATGGACTCACAATACACATAACAACCATGCAGATGGCCATGCCTACAGACTAAATTTCAGATGTACCAACAACATGGCAGAGTATGAAGCTCTCCTCCTAGGCCCAAAAACGCTCAAAGCTCTAGGAGCTACAAAAGTGTCCATTCTAGGTGACTCCGACTTAATTATACAACAAATGAAAGGTAACTTTGTCACCAATGACAATAGAATGAGGGCCTATAGGACTGATGCCACAGAAATACTCAATACCTTCATTGAATCCGAGCTTGCAAAGATTTCAAGAAACCATAACATTCATGCACAGAGCCTAGCCACTTTTGCTAGTACATGCAAGCTTCCCTTTGAGCCAAATCACCACATCACTACTGAGATAAAACATAGACCCTTTGTCCCTAGCAATGTTAAAAATTGGCAAGTGTTTGAAAATGATGCCCACATTAACAATTTCCTCACTCTTGAGGGTGAGTTTTCAAATTTAAACATTGACATGGAGGCCATGAACGATTCCCAACAGCAAACAAATGAAAATCAGCAGGCTGTAACAGCTGCAATAGAAAAACTAATCCTTAACCCAACTGTTTTTGATAATGCAAACATAAAAGAACTGAAACAAATGCATTTAGAGGAAACAGCCAAAGCAGAGGATGAGTTCATTGATTTAAAGGATAAATTTTTGCCTGCTGGCCTAACTCCATTATAAGATATGTTTGATGATAATGATGTTCCCAAAAAGCCAAAAATGGAACCTTTAAATGCGGCTATAGAGGAACACAACATAGGGACAGCAGAGAAGCCCAAAATGATTAAATTGTCCAAAAATCTGCCTCCTAATCAAAAACCAAAATATGTGGATTTGTTCAAAGAATTCCAAGATGTATTTGCTTAGAGTTATGAGGACTTGAAGTCTTATGAAACCTCAGTAATCCAACACACCATTCCCTTAAAACCAAACCAAAGGCCCTTCAAACAAAAACTTAGGAGAATCAATCCTGTGCTTCTCCCCTTGATTGAGAAATAAGTGAAGAGGATGTTTGAAGCAGGTATCATAGCACCCATCAGATTTTCTGAATGGGTATCCAATCTGGTTCCCACAAGGAAAAAATCAGGACAGATCAAACTGTGTGTAGACCTAAGAAACTTAAACCATGTCTCTTTAAAAGACCACTACCCTTTGCCTAAAATGGACCACATCTTACAAAGAGTAGTGGGTTCCTCTAGAATTTCTTTACTAGATGGATTCTCAGGTTTCAATCAAATACTTGTTCACCTAGATGACCAAGACAAGACAGCCTTTACCACACCCTGGGTAACATTTCAGTATGTTAAAATGCATTTCGGGCTAAAGAACGCTGGTGCCACCTTTCAAAGGGCAATGGATATTGCATTTGCCAAGGAAATCCATGAATTCCTTGTTGTTTATCTTGATGACTTAACCCCTTTCTCCAAATCTGATCAAGAGCACCTCAAACACTTAAGGCAGATCTTCATGACATGCAGGAAATATAGCATTTACTTGAACCCCAAGAAGTCCTTGTTTGGCCTTGAGGAAGGCAAGTTGCTAGGCCACATTATTTCAAAAGACGGTATCAGAATTGACTCGGAAAGGATCCAAGCCATCCTCCAAATTCCATACCCAAGAAACATAAAAGAGTTGCAAGGATTCCTTGGAAAAATCAATTTCTTAAGGAGATTTATCCCAAACTTAGCTGAGCTGATAAGACTATTGAGCGACATGTTGAAAAAAGATGCTACGGTAAAATGGTCTCTTGAAACCAAGCAAGCTTTTGAGAGTATCAAAGCTGCCTTGACTCAAACGCCTGTACTCACAAGTCCACAATTTGACAAGGATTTTATCATCTTTTCCTTCGCTTCAGAGCAAACGATAGCTGTTGTCCTTCTGCAAAAGGATGATCAAAGAAATGAAAAGCCTATTGCATTTTTCAGCCGAGCCTTAAGAAATGCACCCTTGAAATACCAAATCATGGAAAAGCAGGCCTATGCCCTTGTTAAGGCCATTAAAGAGTTCAGAATTTACATTTTATGCTCCCATGTGATTGCCTATGTCCCAAACTCTGTTGTAAAAGACATATTAACTCAAGAGGGACTAGAAGGCAAAAGAGGCAAGTGGATTGCCAGCATTCTTGAATATGACATAGAAATAAAACCTACAAAGCTGATAAAGGGACAAGGTTTAGCCAAGCTAATGTCCGAAACAAATTTTCAGACCTTAGATATTAACCAACTGGACAATGAACAGGAGTTGGCGACTCCACAGATCAGTGAAACCTTTTTGCAATCCCCATGGTATGCTGATGTTTGCTTTGTATTGTTAAACCTGTGTGCTCCCCCAGGATTGTCCAGAACCAAGAAAATATTTTTGAAGATGAAAGCTCTAAAGTTTTGTGTCTTAGATGATGCCCTGTTTTGGAAAAATCATGAAGGAATATTGCTAAACTGTTTAACCATAAATGAAACCAACAGCATCATGAAAGAGTTCCATGCAAGGGACTGTGGAGGGAATCTATATTGGAAGTCCACTGCTGACAAGATTTTAAGGGTTGGTTATTATTGGCCCTCTCTATTTGCAGATGTCAGAAAATTTGTTGTTTCATGTCACAAATGCCAAATCTTTAAAGGAAAAAGAAAACTGCTCCCTTTGCCCCTTAAGCCTATCTCAACCGAAAATCCTTTTCAACAATGGGGTCTTGACTTCATAGGTGAAATCCATCCCTCTTCTTCAGGCCAGCACAAGTGGATTTTAACAGCCACTAACTATTTCACCAAGTGGATTGAGGCCATTCCATGTAGGCAAGCCAATGACTCCACTATTATATGATTCCTGAAGGACAATATCCTTTCCAGATTTGTCTGCCTTGAGAAAATCATCACTGACAACGTTGCTGCCTTCAAATCCAAAAAGATGATCAACTTCTGCCATAAATTTCACATTACCTTAGGCCACTCTTCAGCTTATTATCCTCAAGGTAATGGCTTAGCCGAATCATCCAACAAAAGCCTCATCAACATCTTAAAGGAAGTGCTAGAAGAAAATAAAAAGAACTGGCATAGGAAGCTCATAAATGCCCTGTGGGCAGACAGAATTTCAACTAAGAGATCCATTGGGATGAGCCCTTATGAGCTAGTATATGGCTTGGAAGCCACATTTCCTTCATCCTTGGGCATCCCTACTATCAAGATGGTACAGGAGATTCAGGCTGAACCAAATGATATTCAAAGAAGAGTTAATCAGACCATTCATCTTCAGCAAACCAGAGAGCAAGTGTATAACAGAGCCCAAATTTTGCAAGAGAAGCTCAAAAAGATGTTTGATAAGAGGGCTAAGGCTGAGGATTTCTACATTGGTGACAAAGTTCTAAGATGGGACTCACGAAGAGAAAACAAGGGAAAGCATGCCAAGTTCGATTTTCTATGGAGAGGTACATTTATTATCAGCGTTGTGCAAGGAAATAACACATATTTTCTCAAATCTATGGATAACAGCACGGTGGAAGACGGCCCTGTAAATGGCTGAATGTTGAAACATTATCGAGATCCCTTTTAAAGGGATACAATGCCCCTGTGTATATATTTGTATATTGATGTTTGTATATATGTCAACGTTGTCCCTTTTTTATGTTTGTATAAGAAATCTGATTGCTTGGAACCAAGCAGCGAAGTTATGGACACAGAGCAAAGGCAATCCTCTATTTTAATGATCAGTCATAGCATCATTCTCAGGAGAACAACGCAGCAAAGTTTATAAGGCACAGCCCATGCAAGTCATCCATTTCAAAAGGCTCTGTCTTTTGCATTGGTTTCAGCATAAGGGTGCAGCAAAATGTTGAGTGAAAGGAGCAATAAAAATACAGAAGGATGCTCAGGACCAATTGAGATATATTTGAAAGCACTCAAGGGATTAAGGGATAGCGCCGTATTTTACAGCGATTCATGTTAAAAGGAGGTCGCGTTCAAAATCTTAAACTTCAATCACTTGACAGCCAGCAAAAGAGAATGCTCTTGTTGATTCTTTGTTTTGAATCACATTGGAGATCGGCACTCAGGGCAGTTTTGGATATTTAGAGAAATCAGAACAAGATAAGAGAACTGTTGTATATCATAGCGAAATCGATTAAAAATGCTGCAATCAGGCTTCCACAACTTTGGTCAATAGCATCAAAAGGGAGGAACATTTTTGGTTTTACATCAGCAACCTTCTCAAAGACAGAGTTAAAGAAAAATGCCTCAGTTTTGATCCATGTATTGAGACTATTCCAAAGGGCAGTGCTCAGGTAACATTGTACACAACATTAAGCACGCAGAAGAAAGCAGGCAATGCTATATAGTTCACAGTAATTTAGTCGGGGGTAAGTGTTGTTCTTTTTCTAAAGTTTCAATCATTTAACAGTTAGCAGAAAGAAGTGTTCCTAGTCCACAGCAACAATAGAAGATCAAGGCAATCTGACCTGTTGTTCTTGGCTTTTCAAGAGGAAAATCCATCCCCAAGTGGAGCCACTATTAGCCTCCTGCTGCAGCAGGTATTCATCTTTCATGATCGACATTTTTACATGCCAAATACGTCGTTCTTTGCATCCTGCAATGCTCCATATTTGTTCCATTTTCCCTAGAAGAGGTTACGAGAGTGCGCCAGTCGAAATGCCACTGCTTTGTTCCATTCTGATGAGCTAATCCATTTTTGACTAAGTTTTCAGTTAAAGGAAGACCAAACAGCTTAATCTTGGCCTCCCTAGGTTTCAATTTCCTATTGTAGAATATAGAGAATCATTATCTGTCCAAACATCTTAATCTTGGCAGATTTGTAGATAGGTAGAGAAATAATGGCGCTCAACAGCTTAGTCTGAGCCCTTGGATGAAATAAGTGTAGATGTAGATAGGAGGACAGCAAGAAGAAAAGAATGAAAAACTGGGTTTGCTAGTTCAAGTGCACCCAAACCAAAAGAAGAAAAAATGCTAGGTAAGTAGGCCGGGTACGTAGTTTTGTGGTTGCAGAATCAATGATTGTGATCAGTTTTGTGTTTTCAAAGTGTTATATTTATTCAAATCACAATTGCAAGGCAAAGGTCCATTCGGAGCAACTCAAGCGAGGCATGTCTAATTTCCCCCTTTTTTTCTCTTCCCCAAATCACTCACTAACTTCCCTTAAAGAGGTCATGATCTGCTTGACATCTCTCAGTCTCATCATTCTCCATATCAGTTGCCTTGGTAAAGATCTGCTTTACTCAAGGAATGTTCGTACTTCCTCCAGGAGTCTCATTCCTCCTTAATAGCCTAAGATCTCATACTTAACGTTTTCCTATCATTTGCCATATTAACCACTAATTCTACTATGTAACTCCCTATCTAGTTCCCCTTCCCCTATTAAAAGTATGTTAAATAACTCCCCTACATACGTATCCCCTCCCCTTGGTTGAAAAATAACCATAAGTACACTTGGGAATTGCTAAGTTTGACTGAAACATAGCAAGAACCCTCATTTTTCCCCTTTAAAACCATCTTCCAATGCAATGGACTCCTTCCAAAGCATGAAATTCCTTTTTTTAGGTTATCGGACCCCTTCCGAGGCCTCAAATACTCTTCAAAAGCATATATACCCTTCTTCTGATCGCAATAACCCTTTCCAATTGCCTTAACATTCTTTCGATCCCTTTGGACCCCCTCCGACACGATATCACAGTCAGAGGTCTCAAGGCTAATGTTGCTTGTTTTTTGTCCTCCCCGATGGATGCTCCATCGATGCCATTTCGCAATCGGCGTATCGCAATACTATATGTCACATATATATGCCCCTGCCCCTTTAGCCGATGCGATATCACAAGTCGGCAATCAGTGGTCACAAGAGTCATGTTCCCGAAATGCATGTTGTTTCCTTTTACTCCGATGCGACATTGCCATCGCATCAAGAGAGCATATCGCGTCACAAATGCTTCCTCGCCGCATGCCTCCATTTATTCATATATTTCGTTTAAAACATGATTTATCATTAAGACATGTTTCACTGCAAATTCATCGCAAATCGCAGCATTTCAGTTATCGCTATCGCATCGCAAAAACATATAAGGCACCGCACCATCCAACGGCCTGCCACATCACCCCGCTGACATCATCCGCCGTACCAGGACCCACCACTGACGTCACCCGCCAAAGAAGGGCGCACAAGCGCCAAAAAGCATCTTAGGAGGCCCGAATTCAAATTCTGAGGCAGTTTTCGATGCGCGATTAGCGCTTAGCACTAATCGCGCATCGCTACATGAAATAGGCCAAAGTGGGGAATCTTTTTTTTTAGCGGTTGTTTTTGCCGCGGAAAGGCAGAAAAGGGGCAAATTAGTAGTTAAAAGAGGATCAGAAGAAAGAGAGAGGC
This sequence comes from Pinus taeda, assembly GCA_000404065.3. Lineage (NCBI taxonomy): Eukaryota > Viridiplantae > Streptophyta > Pinopsida > Pinales > Pinaceae > Pinus > Pinus taeda. The sequence goes on from APFE031072699.1 coordinate 79,917, forward strand.
CTGATTCAGGCATTAAAGAGTGTCAGAGCAAATGTGAAGCCAAAATTCATGTCAAAGAGTATCAGGATGTGGCAAAGTGTATCAATGGGGATTTTCTCAGTGCTTGAAGTAGATAAAGCATTAAAGAAGCCTCCAACAAAGTCAGCAAAACAATAAAGGCTATTTAAAGACACTCAAATCACAGTTACTGCACATCAAACTCACATAAGATCAATGGACCAAAGTTCAAAGCACAGTTATTGCAAGAGCACTACACCAAGCCACAGAGGACACCACATTAACTCATTCTGATCCAGCTGCCTCTGGCACAGCCCAAAGGATATTTACTTGCATTTAATTTCAGCACAAGTTTAGGTTTAAAAAGCTTCTCCCGCAGACCTGTTTAGGTCAGCTGTAATAAATACTTTTGGATATTTTACCTATAAAGACGGCCCTGAACAATGTAATGAGGGTTTGTTTTTGTTGGTTTGATGTTCTGCTTAAGTAGAGACTCGCACTATATATCTAATAATTTCTATAATCAAAGACTGCTTATGAGCTTGGAGAATGAATCGTTTACTGTGTTTAATGGTTAAAGAGTGACTATGGAATTCTTGTGCTGGTACATGACCCAATAAGTGCTTCTTACCTCTGTTTTCCATTCATAAATCATTGTCTAAACAGCAGAACGAAAGATTAGCTTAGAACTTGTTTAATTGCACTCTATGCTCAATTTGTGTTGTTTCTTTATGTTTTTCATCTGTTTTAGGCATAAATATGAATTCCACATGGCTCATATTTTCCCTAATTCACCATGTATGACAGTTATCTGGGGATTCTTAACTGCCCCTAGATAGAGCTCATTTTCCTCCCCTCCATTAAGCTGATTGAGAGATTCTTAATTGCCTCTCATTCCTTACATTTCACTCCATCTCTTTAGCTTGAAGGTTGTTTCATGTGCAGCTACCTTGCTCCATGTTCCTCTTGTGATCGAGAAAGCATACCTGCAATCCTACTCCTTGACTCCATGCCCAATGGTTTGAAACTTATCACTCTATGCATGCCTCTCTGCCTGAAAGCATCTTCCTTCCATTCAAACACCATCCAAACATAAACAAAACCCATTGAACCCAATAAATAGCCTAAAATCATCATCAACAAAGCTAAATCATCAAGAGAGAGCCCTCTCTGATTGCAGGTGGGCTAGACCTACAATCCAAACATTGGTTTGTGGTTACCTTGGTTGTATCCCTTCAGGAGCTTAGGGACAATCTGAGTGATAACAGATGTATGCCCAGCAAGACACATGAAGCTGGGCCAACAAATATTGATTTTTTTAGAGGGTCTTGGAGTTTGAACTTGGGTACCATCAGTGAGTAAATTTTTACATGATGACCTAGGTGGAATGATAGAAATTTCAACATGGGACATTAATATGATATAAAAGAGGAATTTTGATCACTGATGGAAGTATGAAAATATTGACTCTAACATCGGCCTTATTTGGGGATGGTAGCTCCTTGGAGGTGTCAATAACACTGTAGACCAAGTGCCTAACCATATGGGCCAATATGGTCAAAAACATTTAAACTTAAATGCATGACTAAACGTTGCAAACTCAAATGACATAAACTGACTTGTAACAAATTGAAAACTAACTGAAAAAAGAGATGCTTAGAATTGAGCTTATTCAACAAAACCTACTCTAACTGATCCATTCATCACTTGATCAGGTGAAATGGAATAGCCAATGCAACCATGTAAGCATTCTGATTGCTATTTGAATTCTCTGCAAGTGCTTGCTTATGAGCAAGAATAGGGAACTACTAAAAGGAAACTCTCATGAATACTTGAAATCAAATTGAATCTTAATGAAATTGCAAAGCATGAGCCCTCCGGCTGACCTCAAAAATGCTGCAAAAGGATCTTCATAGGAATACATATTGATTTCCGAACCATATAATACATTACTGTTATGCTCTAGGTAGTCTTCATACCTTGATTTTAAAATTTTTTGAACATCCATGATTTCTTCCCTTGATGATTGCAACAAGTTGAAAAAGGATCCTGAAACTCATGAATGACTAATTTTTCTTGATTATTAACAACAAAACAAGAATCTTCTTCATTAGTATCCTGATGTGACTGCAAATTTTTGAATGATCTTTGTAATGAGACTCCTGTTGAAAATGACAAAGAAATCGGTTGTCGAATCAAGTTTATATCAACACTCTTTTTAGGCTCACAATTAGCTAATGGAGAAGGACTTTTACTGTAGATATTATCCAACACATCAGCTATTGGGTCATGAAAAACTTCAAAAGATTGTTGCAACCTATTTTCCATTGGTTCTAATGAGAGTACATGACATTCTACAGGCTACTCATCCTTTGCTTCAGAGATATTATGAAAATTTCCCTTTAAAAACCAAAATGCTTCAAAACATAATGGTACAAAATCATCTTGCATCATTTGATCACATGTTTCAGCTTCTAAGCCTTCATCTGCAATTTGAATTTCAATGGAACTCAATGACTGCAAATTTAGAGCTAAGGAGGATTCTTTGTCGCAAATTATTTCCTCAACCATTTCAGGAGAAGGTTTATCATTTATAGTGTTGACCACTCACTTATCTGCTTGCTTATAGTTTTCTCTTAGTTTTGCAAATGAGGGGAAACACAAGAGTAAGTAGCTCTGATCAAGAATTTCATTATCCTTTTGATTGTCAAGATCAAAACTTAATGACTGCTGATTTCTGATTGCATCAAAGTTGTCTCTGATGAACTAAAATGAAGTAAAAAAAAGAGGCAAAGATCCTTCACTTACTTCCAGATTTTTTTCACTTTCCTCCTCACTGCCATAGCTGATATGCATTGGATGATTACTCTATTCAAGCCGCTGAAACTGAACTTTCTCCTCCCACAAACCAACTCATGATTGGTCTGCAATATTAACTTCTGTTTGGAGAACATAATCATCGTCATACTGATCAAATTTTGGCAAATCATCACAAGTAATGTCATCAAGCATACATGTTAGATCAACAAATTGTTTCTCCTCGGATTGATCTATAAATCCATTTTCTGATCTATGGTAGCTGGGATTAGCAGGAAAGTGTTTAAGGCCAACAAGTTTTTCTTCTTCTAGGAAAAGTGGGCCATGGTGATCTTGAATGGAAAACTCATCTCACGGTGATCTTTTGCATCATTTGCTCCACTCCACTCACCAAAATGTTGAGCTTTACCTCTAAAGATGTCATGTGCTCTGCATCTATGTTCTCCCTCTTTTCTTCCTTCAAATTTGCCCTTCTGATCAGCAGATTAGCCTCTACATCTACTGCATTGTTCTGTATCTCTTCAAGTGTTGCAAGGTTCCTTTCTCTCAATTGAAACTCCATTTCTGGATCAAAGGCATCCAGATAATGTAAGAGAGCTAAGCCGGGAGGAGGTCTTATATTAAGAGGTATCAAACAATAGACTTGATTGAATCTGGCTGAAAATTGTTGTACTGTCTTCCTTGGTCGTCTTTTCAGCTGGTCATACTCTTCTAGAATCAAGAAAGGGTTTTCTTTGACCACCCACTTGTCCAGGAACAATTTGGTAAACTGCGGGAAATCTGAGATGCTTGCAACTGGTAGGTTTTTGAACCAACTCTTGACTTTGCCTTGCAAAGAAACATAAAATAGCCTGACACTGACATCCTCTTCATCAACTTCAAAAAGGTTGAGGAAGGTCTAAAAATTGTGCATATGTCTCTCAACAGTGACGTTGTCACATTCACCATCAAACCTTGGCATATATAGGTAATGACTTTCAGGGAAAGCATGGAGTATAGGAGGTAAGATGAGTGGTTTGTATCTATCTGGAATTTTACAAGGTGTGGGAGTATGTACAAAATTTGTAGGATCAGTCTCGATCTCTTGAGGTTCATCAATTTGAAGATGATCATCATAAGATTCGGAAAAAGGGTTTGGACCAAGATCAAAGGCGTACGGGGAATTTGTATTTACAACCTTCAAAGGAAAGGAATCCAATGGAGTTTCATGATCTTTTCTCAAACATAATATACCTTGGAAAACTTTCTGGAAATTCTCAGGAAAAGAGGAGATATTTCATGATAAACAACATGATGTATTGAATAAAAGTCCAAGTTGAATACCTGATCTTCCCATGTTGTCCTTTCATATTTCTTGGCAAGGTTCATTGATGCAAGAGCATTCAGCCCAAGGGAAATCATTGTAAATAGTAGATATAGGGGGTCATGCATTTTTAAAAATTAGTTTCCTAAGTTCCAAGTCAGTTTAATATTTAAGCTTTTAAGTGTGATTTAATTAAATATTCTCAAAATAAATAAATGAGAATATAGAAACTAGGAGAGATTTTAGGCATAAAACGAATGGATGTGGATCATTAAGTGATAAGGAAGCTTTTCTATTTTAGAACAGGGAAAAAGATGGGAAAAAGCCTCAAGATGCTTTTTACCATATGTATGCATTGCATGTAGACTCTTAGAGCTTTTAGTTGAGTAATTCTAGATCATGCTTAGTTTTATAAATTATGTAGTCTCAAAGGCATTGGAAAAAAAATCAGAGAGTGAGAGAGAAAGAGAGAGTGAGAGAGAATGAGTGAGTATGAAGAAGAAGAGGCCATGAATAGGCCATGATTTCTCTTGTAAATAATTTTATTTCTTAATTAACTATTCTCATATATTTTTGTGTGCATATGGTTGGTGTGATCTTCAGTTAGTTTTATTGTTTTTATTGAAGACCTATGGTTAGAACGTTGTATGAAATTTTGGCATCAAAGATCGGGTGAGGGACGAGATGCATGTTTATGAGCAGAGAGTTTAAAGACCCTGGTTTTGCAGGGTTGACCCTGCATCAAGTGGTATCAGAGCGGGAGCAGCTTTCTTTGAAGGTTCAATTGTTTTTAGTTAGGTTAATTGCATGTGATTATTTTTGGGACTGATGAATATTGATTTACAGGAATAGTGAAGAAATCTCAGCGAGAAGAAGGAGAAGTGAATGTGGCTGAACCTGAAGATTCAACAAAGGTTGAATAAAGTTGCAGATGGGAGAAGCCTACAGGAGCAGTAGAGGATGCTCAAAAGGTTCCAGCAGAGGAACTATGATTACCAAAAGACCAGATCCGGAGGGAAGGATTGGTGAGGTAAGTGGAAGCAAAAGAGTTTGTTGTGGCAGAGGCTTCATGCAACTCATAGGGGAACAACTCATGGCGAAGGAGATGACTACTAAAAGTCATAAAGGAGAAAGCAGAGGTTCATAGAAATTCCATAGAGATGAGATGACTGCAGAGGTTCCAGAAAGAGGGATTGCAGAAATAAAGGCACAATTACAGGTACTGGAAGAATGGCTGCAAGAGCAGAAAAGGCAGAAAGGAAAATGGCTCTTTCCACTGAAGGGAAAGAGAGTGATTTGGCGACAATTGCAGAGGAGGTTGAGGCAAATTCTAATTGCCTTGTTGAAAAGGGGACTTAGAGTTCTTGCGCTAGAAATGAAATTTAAAGATTCCACATGCAGATCCGATCAAAGGGAAGTGCTGAAGAAAGAAGTCAAGACTAAAAAGTCTTGCAGTTTTAAAACTAATGAATTGTGTGTGTTTGCAGGTGCAGAGGAGGTTTCCATTGATGAAACAGAGGGGAAGATCATTGATGATTTCTTGAGTTATTGGGTAGATCCAGATCAGCTGGATAATGTGAACTCTTTTGTTTGTATAGCTGACAATTGTGATGTGATTACAGGTGTTGAGAAGGATGTGCAATCTTGTGAAACTGTTACAGCACAAGAGGAAGTTCTTATGGATGCAGAAGAAGTAGATAAGTCTGAAGCACAGATAAGGGAGGTAACAGTTGGTTTATGTATGAATACAGGTGATGATGATATGCTTCAGCGATGCTACAGAGAAATTGCATTGCTAGAATATTTGTTGGAGAATCCACAGTATGACAGGGAGATTGCAGAAGAAAGAGTTCAGTGTAGTGAACAAGAGGAAAAAGTTGCAGATGAAATTGCAGGTGACAAGCAAAGGAATGTTGCAGAGGGACAGGAAGGTTGGGAGGCCGCAACATCCATAGTGGCAGCTGAGACAACATTGATAGCAGCAGAAGAGGCACTGATGCCTTATATTTTTTATTCTAACAATTGTTTTGTGAGTACAGGTCTTACTGAAGATGTTGGAGAAAATCTGTTAGACGAAGAAATTGAGCTGATGAGGTGGATGATGATGAAGGAATCTTGGAAGAGACCAGCAGCAGTGAAACAAAAGAGAAGCAGCAAAAGAAAGACAGCAGAAGATTGCGAGAGCATAGCTAGTAGAGCGATGCAGCATAAGATATGGAGACCTGGAGAAAAGCAGCAAGCAACAGCAGATGATGACTTGTAGAACAAAGTGTGGGATCCAGGAAAACCAAGACCAGAAGACACATGATCAGGAGATCATGAATATTTTCTACCTTGGGAGTCTGATGCAGGAGCATTCAGCGCAAGGGAAATCATTGTAAATAGTAGATATAGGGGGTCATGCATTTTTAAAAATTAGTTTCCTAAGTTCCAAGTCAGTTTAATATTTAAGCTTTTAAGTGTGATTTAATTAAATATTCTCAAAATAAATAAATGAGAATATAGAAACTAGGAGAGCTTTTAGGCATAAAAGGAATGGATGTGGATCATTAAGTGATAAGGAAGCTTTTCTATTTTAGAACAGGGAAAAAGATGGGAAAAAGCCTCAAGATGCTTTTTACCATATGTATGCATTGCATGTAGACTCTTAGAGCTTTTAGTTGAGTGATTCTAGATCATGCTTAGTTTTATAAATTATGTAGCCTCAAAGGCATTGGAAAAAAAAACAGAGAGTGAGAGAGAGAGAGAGAGTGAGAGAGAATGAGTGAGTATGAAGAAGAAGAGGCCATGAATAGGCCATGATTTCTCTTGTAAATAATTTATTTCTTAATTAATTATTTCAGTGATTTGTGTGCATATGTATTGTCTGGAACTTTCAGAGCTTTTAACATTTATCAAGGATAATATGCTGGATTTACTGTGTATTGCAATGCATGGTTATATGCATAGACAGAGTTTAAAAATTATGGGTTTTGCGGGTTGCGGCTTGCATCATTCATCCACCAGTGGAGTCTTTGGATTTGATTTCAAAACTGATTTGGAATCGCCAAGTGAATGATTTCAGCCTTTGTGTGCCTAATCACTATCCAATATCAGCAATCAGATCTAAACTTTGTCGTACACCCAGTGAAAATGAATATTTCATTCCCCGACAATGACGCCAGTATGTAACCCTCATCTTTAGGATCCTCCGCTTTCTCTACATACTTCTCATCTTCAATCAAGAAAATGGGATGGTGATCTTCCCTAAGAAGTAATTTTCCTCAACAATCGGGTCTGTCTCATCATGATATTCTCCTTGAGCATAATTCTATTGCAAGGGTGCCCAAATTGGTTGTTGAGATGTCGATGCTTCGGAAGCTTTCTGCTCTCTTTATTTTATCTTGTACTGAGGTTGCTACTGATTTCTGAAGTTAGGATTTCTAACTTTAGGCTCTTGAGATCTATTCGAATTTATCATCTAGTCGGCCATTCTCTCCATGGTTTTGATCAATGCATCTAACTTAAGATTGGTGGAAGAAGATGGTTCTTCTTTGATGGTCACTCCCTTTTCCAGTTTCTCATGTTTCAATTGAGACTTCTTAATAATCAAGTTTGCTTCCACACTTACCGCATTGTTCTACATGTCTTCCAAGGTTGTGGGATCTCTTTCCCTCAATTGGAAAGCCATCTCTGGATCAAAAGCATCTAGGTAGTGCTTAAGCACTAAATCAAGTGGAGGTTTCATGTTATTCGGAATGGAATTGTCGATCTAATTGAACCTTATGGTGAATTCCTGAACCGTCTCATTAGGATTCCTCTTCAATGTGTTGTATTCTGCCAAGATCTGTAATGGATTCTTCTTTTCACGCCATTTGGCTAAAAACAACTCATTGAGCCTAGCTGAAGAATTAATAGAGCCTATTGCGAAACCACGGAACCATTTTTTTACGTCTCCCGAAAAACTCTGAGCTATCAATCTCATTTTAGCATCATCCTCATCGACTTCCTCTAAGTCAATGAAATCAACCATCTTATCAATATGTTGTTGTGTTGTGACTCTTGGGCTACCAATTGACCCAGTAACACTAATGGTGCAAATCTCGCCATAACTCTTTAAGAATGGTGGATGGGAACTGCAATGGGTTGTGTTAGTTGAGATGAAGATGGAGGGGGTGAAGTGGATGCTTTCGGAGGTATAGTAGAGGCTATGGCAGAATATAAGAGCTCAAGTTGACACTGAATATAGGCCTTTTCAGCAGTTATTTGTAATTGATCAGCTAGGCTTTGAAGTTTGTCGAAATTGGACCAAACCTCGTGCTCAAGTTTAAACACTGAGAAGTAGCAGAAGGTCGGTTAAACAAAGACTTTGAGGCAGGAAGGTATGAGTCAAACCTTACAAGATAAAAAAATTCTTCAGTAATACAAGATTCAGACTTTGAACGTAATAAGGATAACTCAAATTTAACATCGAAAGGTATATCCTCAATACTGCATAGTTGATCTGGCAAGGAAGTGGTCCTTTCCAATTTTGTGGTTTCAGTCTTGGGAAAAGGGACTTAGGCTTTCTCAACAACCTCTCAGTGTCATCAACTGGAGAAGGAGTATTTGAGTCAAGGTTTGACGTGGTGTATCTTTTCGAAGCCAGTATCTTAATAGGGTCAGACTTAAAGGAGTCAGAGATCTAAGACTTAGAGCTGAACAAAGATTATTTTCAAAGGAAAGTCTTCAATAGTGAATCTAAAATTGGTAATAATTGAGAGCTTACCAATGAAATGAAGTATGATCGAACTTGTGATTTGTAACCTTCTTCGTTTCTTTAAACAAGCTCTGATTGTCTTCAACTTAATCAACTAGACAAGGACGCAAAATTTGTGTCATTGTCTCCTTGAGGCCAGCTTCTACAATCTTGACACTGCAATTACTGAATCAACCTTTGTGAAGCTTAGTCCTATCATCCAAAGGACCAAACTCCAATGAGAACTAGTCGTACACCCAGGGAAAATGAACCTTTCGTTCCTCGGCAACGGCGCCAGTATGTTATCACTCCTCCAGATCTCCAAGGCTGAGGAAGAGTCTAGCTGAGGTAACCATAGACCAATCTTTTGACTTGGTAACTAGCCCTACCAAGTCGGAGAGGGCTCTCTCCAAAGGATCACAGCCAATAGGGCAAGATAGATTAGGGTTTTAGGCTAGATGTAAAGTGCAGAGGGTTGTTTGATTTGATTTGGTTGGGGTAGTCACAAGGATGAGTGAATTAGGTCAGAGAATGAACTAGGTCAGGGCAAAGTGAATCAGAATTGTAGACATCTGATCGGGCAAGGTAGGAAAGGTACTTTAAACTTCATAATATACTGATGAGATGGTTTAGACTAATGAGATGCTAAAAAGAGCATGAGGGTCATGAATTCTTTTTAAACTGAAGAAATGAAACAATCTATGATGACTTTCCCAAAACAGAGCATACAAAGATGAATTATGCTTATCACACCTTGAAAATCAAACATAATTAGAGTGAAATGGATCATGAAAGGAACAAAACTTTCACACATATGAAACTGAAGAAGAAACTAGATCAAAATACCATGCCACAGGAATCCCGCCAAAATAGCTACAACTTCATCCAATATATTCCATGCCAGACTCTGAAAGCTATTACAACATCCAAGAGAGTCCAACCCTTGTCTATGGTGAAGAAAGGGACTAAATAGACATGAAAACCACTTTCCCTCATCCTTAGGGGTCGAATCCATGAGGTGAGGAAGATATTACACAAAAATTTGAACTGATAACTAACTTGTAGGATGGTCCAAGTGACTCATTCCTATCTTAAATGAACTTATTACCTAATGTATTTACCCTAGGTAACAGTGAAAAACATAATAATTACATCATCCTTATCAATTACATCAGTAAAACATCAATTACCCATAGGTGAAAATCAATTTGGAGAGAAACAATGAAAATTGAAGAATTTCAAACGCGCCCTTCTCTTTGTCAAACATGCCCTTTCAGTGTCAAACGCGCCCTCAAAGTTCAGGGCTGCTTTTGGGTGCTTTCCTGGTGTCCAAATTTTCTCCAAGATAGCTCGTTGGAAAGCCCTTCAAGTCTACTTTCCAGATATGTATTCAGTTTTCAATTTGGAGCTCATTTTCCTAATTAAAAACTCAATCTCTCAATACTGGTAAACGTGTAGCGCCCAAGCCAGAAATGAGGCAAAAAGGTGGTTTTTTAGTGGTTTTTGACCTTTTTGGCTAACTTGTTTGTCTCCAAATGCTTAACAAATGCACAAGGTGCATGTCCTCACCACTCTGAATCCAAATATGTTGACCTGTTTCTCATCAGATGCCCCAAAAAAGAGTGCAACACCCTAGTTGTTACGCGTTTGATCTTTTGACTGTGCTAAAAATGCCTCAAAAAACACGGTAATTCACAAGTTACAAAATTTGCTAAAAAACTTGTCAAAATTGGTGGGATGACAACTAATGATGTGTTTGAGGCATGGAGTGATGCCTCGGTAAGAATGTCTAGCCTCCTATTCTCCTCTTATTTGGTCAAGGCTTCAATCTTTGCATGGGTTCTTTTGATTTTTTCCCTGTTTAAAGCATGTCATAGCGATGGGAGATGCCATGAGTTCTCTGGTATTGGTTGGCTCATGTCTAATGACTCTTCATCCTCTCTTAGATAGCCTCCTCTCATGTCTTTCTTCCTCACTGTGACTTTTGTTGTCTTATTTTGCCATGAGTTATTGGAGTCAAACCCTAGGGAGATGATGAAATGGAATGTAGGTGTAGAGAGTAAGGAATGGTGTGAGGAAATTGAGGATATGGAAATGGGGATGCGTGATATGAGGGAGGTGACAGGGGGTAGTTTTGAAATGTAGGAATGGTAGTGGGAAGTTAGGAAATTGAATTTAGGAATGAGATTATGTTATTAGGGTTTTGAATCTAGTAGGACACCAAAACACAATGAACCACCACATAATTCAATTATGGAGGAGAGGAGTGATGTGATTTCAACCTACTTGTGGTGTTGGAGCATGTTGGTGACACATTTTGAAGTTTGGAGAGGATGTTGTCCTCTGTGGGCAACCTCTGGAAGTTTCTAGGCAAATGTGCAACAATATGTTCAAACACGCCCTCTCTTTACATGCGCGCAGTGCCCTTAGGAAATGCACAGAAATATCAAGCAAGCGCGCAACACTCTGGTCAAACGCGCCCTCCAACTTGCATGTTGATTTTGACTGCCTTCCCGGTGTCCAAATTGATCCCATGATAGCTCATTGGAAATACTTTCCTATCTAGTTTCCAAATCTACCTTCAGTTTTTAAAATGGGCTTGATTTGACCCTCCAAACATTGATTATCCTAAGACTGGTAAAAAAGTGTAGAATGAGGGTGCAAGAATGAAGTGTTTTCTTGCAGGAAACTTTTGGAGGTCTTACTCAACTCCAAATTGAGCTCATGATAGCTTATTCGAAATCTCTTTCTTTCTAGTTATCATTTGACTCATCAAGCAAGTCGTTTAGACAATCCAGGTAGGAGAAAAATTGATTTTCCCAAGTCACTCCAGAAGTGCAGCAACTCTCTTATAGCAACTGTATTTTTCACATTTCTCCAAAACATGACACCTATGTAAAAAATGAAGGAGATTTTTCACTATTTGCCTATGATGGACAAAAACCTCTCTCACTTTTGTAAAATTCATCTATGTTTGGTTGGAAAAGTAGTTTGAAGCAAAACTGGCCCTATGTGTGGCAAATGATGTGTCCCTTGGAATGACTTCTTGAAACGTGATGGAGACATGATGTTCATGAATTGGAATGGCCTCATATTTGCTGAAATGACCTCTTTTAGGCCTCCTCTACTCAAATGTCTCTGATTCTATAGCCAACCCTAGCACAGTGGGAGAGGAAATTAGGGTTTAGTGCTTGTGGAAAATGATGATTTGAATAGCTTGGGAAAAGATAACTCCCTTTGGCATTCACTTAACTTTTTGAAACATTACCCTTTCACTTGACTATTTCCTTTGACAAATTGATCTTTTGATGGTCTTTGAGAACTCTTTGAATTTGACTTTTCTTTAAGGAAGTTGGCATATAGAGATTGAGTTGGCAGTTTAGGAACAATACTTATTACATATAGTGAACATAAAATTGCATGATGAAATAAGCATTTCTATTTACAAATCATCTTCACATGGTGAAGAGATGTTATTTCATCACCCTTTACTTCTTGTTCTTATGCAATGGAATGGAGTTTTATTAGAATCTTGGAAACCCTAATGACCTAATGGGACCTGTTAGCTCCTGCTGCAGTAGGTATTCATTTTTCATGATTGGCATTTCACAGGCCAAATATGTCGAACTTTGCTTGCTGCAATGCTCCATATTTGCTCAAACAGTCTCCAAATGAAGAAGGCTACTTCAAGATTCATTCAATTGCCTTCAAATTTTGTAAA